>MVJL01005245.1:0-146572 GCA_002156465.1 Macrocentrus cingulum
AACTTAGCAGAGACCTTTGAAAGCCAAAGAAATAAAGATTATATACTCAAGTTTGTACAAAAAAATTTATAATAAGAGAAATTAAATTCTAGTGTCCTTGAATGGAATTTTTCAATGTGTAAATATCGACGGATAGAGATGAAAGAGTAATGTCAAGCTATGAGGAAGAAAAATATAGAGATAAAATAGTGAGAGAATGAAGTATTTTGAAGTTTACGTAGATTTAAATTATAGACTAATGTGTAAACTTACTCATAAAGAAATATAAATAGACTAGATGGTACTCTCTGTCTCCGAAGAGCTGAAGCGCTCGGTCGTATTGATCGACTTCCGACGGATGCGGATCAAAATTTGTGTATACAAAACTCACGACACTAAGTTACATGATTTTACGGAAATTGCATGCGTTTAATATAATGTATTTACACTAGGAACGACTCGGTCTTATTGCACAGTTCTTACTTGATGGCTTGCGACGAGAGTCAGGACAGTTGGTACGATACACTGCGAGATGCGGATCATCTGCACCATTCTACGAGGAACGCAATAAGCAACGCCGAATTCTTGATAAATGTATATACGTATATTTAGGGGTAGATTTCTTGGATTCTGCGCGTACGTACTTTTATGCAGTAATAACTACTGGGATGTGACGCTCGTTGCAAGCATGTATATTACTTACAGCCCCAGATCTAAGTATATCTATAAAAAAAAGTTTTGTTAGAGATATAGATACTTTATTTCAATTGATCGCAACACTTTTGCCTATTAAATTGATCATTCAAAAAAAAAAAAAAAAATCAATTAGGGTAGCGTAATAAAAAAAGACTATATTTTGGTTTTCTTGGTCTCATATCAAAAAATCATAGTTTATCATGTTTCTAAAACAATCTGCTCGATACAAGCAGTTTTAGATGTCGCTCACGAATTTTTAAATCTGCAAAAATGCTTAAAATGTCATTGTAGAAATTTTTTTTTCCTGTTTTCATTTTTTCGGTTTTCAAGATATCCAACTAATTGTTTTACAGAACTCCTAAAATATGATGAACAATGATTTTTTTAATACGAGATCCAAAAAACCAAAATAGTCGGTTTTCTGAGTCAACTTAATAACCATATTCTATTTTTCCCAATAATCGCACCCATACTATTTTATATGTGTTAACAATTAAAATTTTTAAATATGTTTTTTTACAGTCCTTTTAGATGATTCTTCTCTTCAGAAAACTGCCTATAAAAGGGTTATAAAAAAAATTTGAAAACTTGGCGCTTTTTTTTCTTTATTATCAATTTCGGTCGGTAATGAAGAAACAGAGCTGTACGTACGTACATGTACTCAACACACGGAGAGGTACACACATATGTGTGTACGATTTTCGACGCGGCACTAGCCGATTAGAAACTACAATTCGTGATAAGGATAACCAAAAGTCGCAAAATCGGATTTGACGTCAATTGACCGTCAATTGACCGTCAATTGACGTGTGACGTGACCGAAAACAAAAATGACGGTCATTCCACATCACTACTGTACGTACATGTACTCAACACACGGAGAGGTACACACATATGTGTACGATTTTCGACGCGGCACTAGCCGATTAGAAACTACAATTCGTGATAAGGATAACCAAATAAATTCGTGCCGTGAACGTGTGTTTGACAATATGTGTACGATTTTCGACGCGGCACTAGCCGATTAGAAACTACAATTCGTGATAAGGATAACCAAATAAATTCGTGCCGTGAACGTGTGTTTGACAATGTGGCATTTGATTCGTCAATTATAACACCATCAAAAACGGAAAATTTAACGGAACTAGCGGCGAATTTCTTCCTAAAACGTGTCGACCGCAACGTGTTGACAGTTTAGCAGTTTTAAAAGTGGGGCTATGTCTGTAATAAATCAACCAAGATGAAATTTCAACTTATCACTTTGTGCACATTACAATTTTTAAGCATATGTACACTTTCTCAAGCCTGGGACGACGACGAGTTGGACGTTTTCGACGTGGTCGAAGAGGTCAATCAAAATTTCTACCAACTGCTCGGAGTGCAACAAGTAAATAAGTCAATTTATTTCATTAATCATTCATTATTAACGTTGTATTTTCATTGTTTCATTCGATTGTTTCTCTTTCAGGATGCCAATGCATCGGCAATCAGAAAAGCTTTTAGACAGCTGTCACTTCAGCTGCATCCGGATAAAAATAATGCACCTGATGCACACGTTCAATTCAGAAACGTAAGTATACTTTTTCTCAATATTAAAAGCCTCTTTTTTAAACTCACAATTCCGTCTTTTCAGCTAGTTTCTGTGTATGATATTCTCAAAGTTCCAAATAAACGAAAACATTATGACAATGTTCTCGTCAATGGATTGCCAAATTGGCGCTCAGCCGTTTATTATTATCGCCACGTGCGAAAAATGGGATTATTGGAGATGAGCGTAATTTTATTCATAGTAATAACCATTGGCCAGTATGTTGTTGCATGGGCAAGTTACTTTGAAAAGAGGTATAATTGCGTAAGTATCCTAAATCTACTAGAAATCAATTCTAAAGGTTATGAATTAATGAATTTGATTATACATTTGCAGGAGCAAATTTTAGGTAGTAAATTACAAAAATTCCAAAAAAAAAATCGTAAAGGTAAAATGGAAGTACCGGATTTAGCGGAAATCCTCGAGCAAATACCTACACCAAGTGTATGGAATACACTTCCATTCCAATTGCCGTGTTGGACTGTAGCATCGATTGTAGGAATCCCATCGACATTTCGGGCAATTAAAAGAATGATTGAAGAACACCGCCGTCGGAAAAAAGAAGAGGAAGAGGCAGCTCTGTGAGTATTAATTTGAATCAAATTGATTTTTCGGCGTTCTAATGGATATTTCGTGACGTTAGAGCTGCGGAGAATGAAGAACCCGAACCTGAACCAGTGCCACGAGGTCCACGACGACGTAGAGCAGGTTTTACACCGCAGGAACACAGTGGAAACAGCTCGGCAGATGTATACAGACGTGAAACAACTCGCAGTGATTACGCGAGTCAGAAAACAAAGTCTTCAGGTGGTGGTCTATGGACTGATGATGATATTTTAGAGTTGATCAAGTTAGTGAAAAAATATCCTGGCGGCACGCCGGACCGTTGGGAGAAAATTGCCGATACGATGAACAGAACTGTTAATGAAGTTACTTACATGGCGAAAAAAGTCAAGGATGAGGGTTTAAAACCTGGTCAACCATCGGATGAAACTCCAGTTGATACTCAGCCAAAAAAAATCAAGACTCGCGCCGAGGACGTTGAAAATTCGACAGATTGGAGTCAAGAGCAGCAAAAGGCTCTGGAGTCGGCACTTTTAAAATATCCTAAAGGAGCCGCTGGCGATAGATGGGAAAAAATTGCAAGCTGTATTGATGGCAGGACAAAGGTTTGTAGAAAAAAAAAATTATTTCACCTTAAAATTCAATTTTTTTAATAATTATTTCATTTTTTTTTTAGGAAGAGTGTCAAATGCGTTACCGTCAGTTAGTCGAAATTATCAGAAAGAAACAGCAAGATCAAAATCAATAATTTTTAAGTATATTTTTACATTAAAAAAAAATCAATTCAATGGTTACTGTATGAAAAACAAAAATTTAATTAATTCAAATGATAATTAATGTGTGTGAAGTTTTTGGGGAAAATTTTAATTCACCGGATCTTTTGTTTGTGAAATATTATCGTGTAAATAAAAGAATTCTGTAATAAAAAACACTCTGAAGAATAATTTAAAAAAATGAAATATATCAGAACAAGAAAAACATAGTCTTCATTTATTTTTTTTCTTCTACAACGTGTTTTGCACGCTCTGATACAAATGGCACTGCACCAGGTCGTGAATGTTTCCGGCGGTTTGCCTCCCTGAAAAGAAACATTTTCAATGTAATACTGCAAGCAAATATTCTCGAGAATGACATACTTTCGTTTTTCCTTCTGGCGAATAGTTCGCAACTCGTTCTGCGCATTATAAATGTGTTTGGGGACCTGTCTGTGCCGAGCGATACGTCGCACTTGCGGATGGCTGGCAAACTTGGCCTTCAATGCCTCTGCATAATTCAAAGCAGCTCGTTCACGTGGTCTCAACTAAAAAACCAAGTATTACAGCACAAAATAAATTAAATGAAATTAAAAATCTTACAGCTCCCAATTTTTCAGACGCTCGTGCTTTCCAAACACGAAGATTCATCTCATCACTGCCACTGATGATGTATTTATTGTCAAGCGACCAAGAAACCGTGGTCAATCTCTGCATGCGCCTCGTGTGATAAATTTCGCGTGAGTGGCCCTTGTCAACTTCGTAAATTCGGATCGATTTGTCATAACTGCCAGAGACAAATTCTTTTCCAGTTGGAGCATAGTCAACGTCGGTTACAGCTTCGGTATGGTCCATGTGGACGTTGATAGGGGTCTTGATCCGACGCATATCGAAGGTATAGAGATTGTAGTCTTCACTGGCAGCAGTGAAAGTGTAGGCTTCCATCGGATTCCAGCAAATTCGATTGGTTCGATGTCTCATGACAACCTTTCGCAACGGCCCGACGTCTCTCGTGTCGTAGAGAATGATACTATTGTCACTGGCACACGCAGCAAGCAAATTAGACTGCACTTGGTTGTATTTAACGTCGTGTAAACTGTCGACGCCCCATTTAAACGTCTTTACAGGCTCATTTCGAGTCTCCTCCCAGAGCTGGCACACCTCGCCACACGTTGCGAACAACGCTTTACGACGATGGTGGGTTATTCCCGTGGTAATATTCTGAAAAATTGAATAAACTTGAGTCGCAAGTTCCTGAGAGTAACAAAAATTTACTAACCTTGGTAATAATCGTTTTAATCGGCACATCTGTAGACTCCTGGTCGGCTTTCCACGTTTTAATAGTCTTATCGTCGCCGATTGTGATGAAGTTTTGGGCATTGTTGGTGAATACGATGCCCCTGACGATTCCGTCGTGGGCAATGAAATTTCTACTGCACTCACGCAATGGCAAGTTCCAAATTATAACCTCGCCGTTAAAGGCTCCGCTCAAAAACGTGGACAGTCGCTCGGGATGCTTGCTGACACAGGAAACTCCGTCCTGGTGACCCTCCAAATTGCCAATGAAAGGCTTGGCAAACACTCGATCGAGTTTAACGGCATTGAGAGCTCTTGTGTACTCTCGGGCCTCCTCAAAAGGATGTAGAGTCCGATCGTAGTTCCTGGGAACTGTGAAAAATACGTTATTAATTCAGAAAAATAACTTGCTGAGTATTATATAGGTTAAAATAGAGACTTTTAGAGGTTACCTTTGTGAATGTCTCGCTTCGTCTCTCGCAAATACTCGTCGGGATTTCGCGTAAGCACTTTTACTTTCATTGCTTTGATTGATTAATTGTTTTGCACTAAAATAATTTATTTTACCGTTTACGTGTATTGAATTGCATTGAATAAGCAATATAAACCTCGCGCTGTGGTACAGACGTACAGTGTCCCCACTGGGCTTCCCTACGTTACCGACTGCGTTGACACAGTTACTGCAACAGGTCCAGCTGTCCTGTCAAAGCACATCACGTTGTTTGTGTTGTTTTCGTGTGGCAAACTTGGACAAAGTGGCTGGAAATAAAATGGAAAGCCAAGAGAAGAAAGAAGATGAAAAAGTGACATTAATCCTGAACAACACTCGTATCAAGGCACATAAAGAGAGGCTGGCAAAGCACAGTATGTATTTCGCCTCGCTATTCTCAGAGAATTTCAGTGATCATCGCAAGCACGAGTACCCAATCAACTATGCAATATCCATGACTACGCTCAAGGTCTGTTAGTCGATCGTTATTTTCCAACTCATCACTTTATTCACTATCTCCCTTATTTTCCAGGATTTTCTTCACTGGGCCGAAAATTGCAAAGACGAAGGCTCAAAAAAACGAAATTACTCTGTGGAGCCGTGTCTGCAAAAATTCACCGACACCAATGACTCCAACCCACTGGAATTACTGGAATTGAGCGTTGTTTTCATGTGCGAGAGGCTTACCAACGATTTGACCTCGATTATTATTCTTCACTGGCTATATGCTGAAAAAATCATCGACATATGGATACTGGCGCAAGATCTGGGCCTGGAAAAGCTTCGGGACGTGGCTTTTGGCGCCTGTTTGGACCGTTTCGAGGAGCTGCCCTTCACGGCAGTCGTGCAATTGCCGCTGGAAAACTTGATGAAACTCATTGGTAATGTCAACGTTCGTAGCTCCGACAACTGGCTCCGATTGATCGCAAAGGAGAGCCTTCACCGTGGCTCTGACGATCACAACGTGCCCAATCACCTATACAAATCGCTTCAAAAGGTACTTTCTCCACTTTGGCCGACAATTTAATAGATTATCACGAGAAATTCACTGTTTTTATGGGACAATTGTTTTTTAGATTGCCGAATTTAGTGAGACCTGCTCGAATTCGTTGAATAGGCCGACTTATGTGTCTTGCGTCGTGGCGCAGAAAGTCGATGACAATAGCGAAAAAATTCCCTGTGTCTACTGGTGGAAGAAGAAGCAGTTTTCAGAGCTAGTTGATCTGAAGGACATTGCAAATTTGATGGATAATGGGAAAGAGGTGTTTGGTAGACAAGTCATTGGTCGAGGTTAGTATCAATTTTTTTTTCTCACTGAAATTGTCTCCTGCATCGCATGAAATTCATTGTGCATTGAACATGATTATACAATTTTTTTAGGCTTTAGTATTTATGTCATTGGCGGTGAGCAAGGCTTGGGTTCGGGACGGTTCAATAAAACTATTTGGCGGTACTGTTTGCTGTCAAAAACCTGGTTTTCCGTTGCAGAGTATGTTTTTTTTACCTTGAAAAGTGTTTAAAATCATTTTATAAGAGTTATTTTACTTGTAGATTACCTCGTCCCCGTCGGCACATGGCTGTGGAATTTTTAAAAAATAAATTGTACCTGATTGGTGGCGTGGGTCACCGTCGTTTGAAGCTCTCTTCGGTTGATGTTCTCAATATTCACACGGGAATGTGGTCGAAAGCAGCCGAAGTACCGGAAATGTTCACAGAAGTACCTGCATCATGTGTGATAAATGGCAAACTCGTTTATTACAAGTCAAATTTTTATATTTACGACCCTCAAAGAGATCAGTGGGACACTGTCAAACACAGTCCGGAGAGCAGTATTACTCACATTGATTCACTGATTGCCTGCGGTGGGAATAGCTGTTGCAAGGATAATAATATTTATATGAGTGGTAAATATCCTACAGAATTTTTCCTAAAAATGTTAATTTTTAACAGTAATTATTTTACTTAATTATTAATTATTTAATTTTTGAATTTACAGTTATTGATTCGGATTTAACAAAGTGCACAATGTTCTCGAGATTAGGCTTAGATTCCAGTTATGATTCTCGTCCACAATTAATTCACACGTGGTCCGATCAATTTTATCGTCAAATATTCAATGGATTTTCTCTTCTCAGTTTCTCCTGCAATAATTGCGAGGTAACCGTGGAGGAGGGTACTCTAGAAAGTATCAATTCTTATCAGAGTGTGCGAACACACACGCGTACAATTAAAAATATTCACGAACTCGGTTTTGAGCGTCGTCTCGGCTGTTTCAATGTGATTGATCCCTCAACTCTGTATCAACAAGTCTCATTTTTTGATCAGGTAAATTAAAAAAAGTTAATTTTAATTGTTACTTATAAAACCTAATCACAATAATTTTCATTGCAGGAAAGCATCAGTGTTTAAGTAATATTTTTTTATACATAAATTAAGGTGGTGTAAAAAAAATCGACTATTTTGGTTTTTCGAGTTTCAAAAAATCATACTTTATTTGTTAAAAGTCCTCTAGATTCCTAAAATTAATATTTTGAACTGGAATTTTGTAGAACTTATTGATATTACATGTAAAAAAAATTTGCTACAGCAAAGACAGGGAAAAAAAACTTTCTACAATCACATTTTGAGCATTTTTGCAGCTTAAAATGCTCGTATCGGGCTGATTTTTTTTTTAGAGTACTCTTAAAACATGAAAAAATGAAAAATAAAAATAGTCGTTTTATTAGCAATTTAAATACGTTTCACGTATTGTAGTTTTTTTTTCATCTGAGCCAAAACTTTCAAGGATCTGCTGTAATTAAGGACGGAGTACTAAACTTAAAAACGATTTTTCATTAGAGGATATACTGAAAATACTAAAAATAAAATGTCACATCTTTATTTCATTTTGAATAATGAATTTTATTATTCGTACATGTGAAACGGAAGCAGTCTTCAAACAAATTTAACATGACGTACGCGGTTACATGGAATAAAAAAAACTATGACTGAATAAAACTCGATAATAAATGGGAGAGAGAGAGAGAGCGAGTGTGTGTGTAATTTAACAAAGAATAAACTCGATCAAACAAGATGTTACATTTGTTTTTGAGGATGCTGGAGTGTTTAATCAAGTGTAAACTTCGTTACATGAGTAATTTTCAGTCATTTAATCGTATAGCGTAACGTGTGTTTGAAAAAAGGATATACGCACAATTAATGTGCGCTTGTAAGCTCAAATTAGCGTGTGCAAAATATGGATCTGCTGCCCGATTAATGCAATATGACAAACACACAGAAAGAAAAAACAATGCTTTATAACAATAATAATAAATAAATGAATCTCTTAATCTTTTATACATGGTTCTATCTAATGAATACGCGTGTGGATTTGTGTGCGTTCATTCATACTCGTGTGCTCGTTCTCGTGCTTTAAATTCAATTGATTTCGCTGCAGACTGACTTGCGCGCGTAGAACGAGTTAATTTTGTTTTTATTTTTAAGATTCTTCACTTCTTTCTTTTTTCATCATCAGCTAGAGTGCAGACAATTCACTGGTCGTTGGGATTGATGACATTCAGAGCAAAGGCAGCGGTGGTTTCACCCTTTTTACCAATGGCCCGTGCTGTGTACTGACCAATGTCGCCCGCTGTACAGGATTTAACACGCACCTCGAAGGACTTGTCACCGTCTGAGCTGAAGACAAAGCGACTGCTCTTTTCATCAATTGGTTTGCCGTCCTTTAGCCATGTCACTGCAACGCAAAATTTATTTAGTTATTTATTTATTTATTTATCCAATTTAATTTATTAAAATGTAATTTATATATAAAGAAATCTTTATTTGGAGTTTCAGCCGATTATAATAATTATTTCTCACCTTTTAGTGGCGCGGTTTCAGTCTGACAGGCAAAGCTCACCGATTCACTTTCGTTCACTGTTGCTGACTGTGGGAATGTCGCGAACACTGGGCTCTTTGGCTCCTCATTGGGAACTGCAAATAAAATAATTAATTACATACGAACTAATAAAGAATATTTACAGCGAAAAATCATACCAAGAACGTTGAGGGTGCACGAGGAGAAACTCTCGCCAGCATCGTTGAATGCCTCGCACGTGTATGTTCCCGCGTCCTCCGGGAATATCTCAGCAATCGTGAGTTTATAAATGTGCGCTTCACTCGAGTACTGGAAGTCCTTGCTCGGTTTGATTTCTTTGTTATTGTGTAACCAAACAACGTCGAATTTCTTCGCGCCAATGATTCTGCAGCTCAGAACAACAGATTCACCATCCTTCACGTACATGCTCGTCAAATGATCCACAATCTTTGGCGGCTTATCACTGCCAGACTTCTTACCACTGGCATTAGTCATAGGTTTAACCGTCAGTGTGCACGATGTGCTCTTGCTGCCCACGCTGTTGGTCGCCTTGCACGTGTATACACCCTCGTCCTCGGGGAAAACTTCATTAATCACAAGGCTAGCTACTCCGTTTTTGTACTTGAGATCAATGACTTCGGATGAGCTGAGGGTTTTTCCGCCCTTGGACCAGGTGATTTGCGGCTCAGGATCGCCATCGACCTTGACACTCAGCTCCAACTGTTCGCCGTCGTTGATCGTCTGGTCGCTGAGCTTGCGAGTGAATTCGGGCGGCCTCATCGAGTCGTCAGAGCCGAGAATGAGCTCCTTCGTCGTGTTTCTCGATCGCGACGGACTGCCAGTGGCATCGAGCTTTGCTCCGTACTTTTTCGTTGTCTTTTTGTCCGAGGAGTAGTCCATTGTTGACCTCACCGTGGATGCCGAAGACGTGGTATTCTTGCTGATGCTGCTGCTATATTCCTGCTTGATGACGATAGTTGCAGGCGCGGGTTTGATCGGCTGCTCGATAAAACGACGCTCGCCCGAGTGTAAAATATTATCTGCCATTTTCGATTGCTCCTCAGTCTCGCCTGTGCCCTCGACAATCACGACACAGCTGGTTTCGTCAGTTCCATGACAGTTTGTCGCCAGACAGCGATACTGACCGCTGTCCGAGGGTTTGCAGTCGACAATCTCCATGGTAACCACGCCGTCCGAGTGGCTCATGGAGTACTCATGCCGCGAGAGCTCGCGGCTGTCCTTGAACCACCGCACCGAGGGCGGAGGCTTGCCGCTGAGGCAGCAGAGCAGTTTGCACGTGTCGCGAGCCTGCATGACACGCGGTCGCAGGGCGAAGGTGAAACTGGGCGCCGACTCGGTCGTCTCGTGCCAGAAGTACTGCGGCAGAGGTTCTCGCCGGCGTACAGGAGCAATGTCGGGCTTGTAGGGCGGGAATTCCTTGGGTACCGGCTGGACATTGAGGAAGACAACTTCTTCCCGATAGCCGTAGTGATTCTCCGCGCGAATTACGTACTCGCCCCGGTCCTCGAGCTTGGATCGGTTGATGACAAAGGTGTAGTCGTCGCCGATGTAGCGCTTCATGAACTTGACCGACTGGCGGAGCTCCTGGTTGTTGTGGTACCACGTGAGAGTGGGTGTTGCGATGGCAATCACGCGACACGTGAATTTGACGCTCTGGCCCTCGTAGGTGAAGGCGCTCGTGGGCTTGATGACGAAGCGCGGTGCGGCCTGGCGCCGATCGAACGTCGTGTCGTAGATCTTGTACTTTTCTATGAGGAGTTTTCTCAGGCAAGAGTACTCGGCGAGCCGTCCGATCGGCAGCACGTACTTCTCCCACTCGTCGTACTTGGCGCGCAGTCTGTCGCGGAAGCTCACGTAGCGACTGCTGCTGATTATGTCGGTTCGACTGCTGTGATCGCCGGTGAGCCAGGCGTGCATGAGACACTCGTGCGCTGTCATGCGTTTCTCGGTGTTTTTGATGAGCAGACGTCGGATAAAGTCCTTGCCCTCGGCGGAAACGTGGCGGAAGGTCTCCTCGTCAAAGTCCCAGTCGCATGCCTTCACGTTCTTCAGCGTCTCGATGTCGTTGTCGCCGGCGAAGGGTGACAGTCCGCTGAGCAACACGTAGGCCAGCACTCCACAGGCCCACATGTCTGTGTAGAAGCCCACGGGCTCGCGCTCGACAATTTCCGGCGCGGCAAACTCGGCTGTGCCCGTGCTGATCTTCACCACCTCGTTCGGGTCGAGTTTAGTCGCCAGGCCAAAGTCGATGAGTTTGATGTTGGAACTGTTGCGCGTCTGGCACATGATGTTCTCCGGTTTGATGTCCAGGTGGATGATATTCTTCTCGTGCATGTGCTTGATGGCCTCGCAAATTTGCCGCATGTAGTTGATCACCTCGGCCTCGGACATTGAGTAGCCCTCGGCTGTTATGCGCTCAAAGAGCTCGCCGCCCGAGAGGAACTCGAAAATTAACACCATCTCGTCCTCGTCCTCAAAGGCATCGTGCAGGTTGATGAGTTTTGGGTGATGTAGCTGGTTCATGATGTCGATCTCCTTGCGAATCAGTTCCTTCTCCATCGCATGTGAAACCGGGATGAATTTCGCGGCGAAGATGTTGCCGGTGGCACGCTCGCGGCAGCGATGCACCACGCCAAATGCCCCCGTGCCAATCTCCTCGAGAATGTCGTACTTGTCGTACACCGAGGTTGTCTTTATCTCCACCGGTTGCGGTACGTAGCTGTGGTAAATGTCAAACACAAACTGATCATAGTCCCGGGGCTTTTCGTCGCTTCGTCCACGAATCTTCTTGCCACTCTCGTCGTATTTGACCTCGCGTCTCTCGGGCGCCTTCTTCTTCGCGCCCTTTGTCGTCACCAGTGGCGTGACCTCGCTCGGGTCCGAGCGTCCGTAGACATTCTCCGCACTCACGCGGAAGTCGTACTGGTGGCCGGGACTCAAATCGTGCACGGCAATAGTGCAGAAGCGCGTGTTGCCCACGCGTATCCAGCTGGTCATCGGGTGCTCGCGTTTTTCCACCACGTAGTTTGTAATGTTGCTGCCTCCGTCCCAGACGGGCGGCTTCCAGCTCAGCGCCAGGGAGTCGTGGCCGATGTTGTCGACCTGCGGGAAGCGCGGTGGGTCCGGTCGATCGCTGATTTGAATCTTGATAATCGCCGAGTCCTGGCCAAGCTCGTTCTCCGCTGTGATGCGATACGGTCCCGAGTCAATTCTATTTCCATCGCGGATCGTGAGAATGGCGTGGCGCTCCTTCAGCTCGACGTGGTAGTGGCCGCCGGACTCAATCGTCTCGCCCTCGCGCACCCAGGTGATCTTGGGCTTGGGGAATCCGGTGAAGGGGATCTTAATAACTACGTTGACACCCTTGTCGAAGAAGGCCGTGTCGCGGAAGCGCGGTGGCACGTTCAGTTTCGGCGGTGTCATGATAAACAGTTCGCCCTTTGTGGACTTGTGTCCGCCGCGGTTGGACGCACGGCAGAAGTACTCGTCCGCGTCCTCGCCAAAGACATCCTGAATTACGAGCGTGTGACAGTCGCCCTCGGAGTAGATCTGGTAGCGGCTGCTGTTCTGCAGCTCGCGCGCGCCCTTGAACCAACTGATTGTCGGCGAGCCAGTGATGATACACTTGAAGGTGGCATTGTGATTCTGCTGGTAGTTGACGTTCTTCAACGGCTTGATAATCTCCGGAGGTGTGGCCACCTGCGGGTCGACAATCTTCACGGCCGTCGAGGCGGTTGACTCTTTGCTCAGGCCAGCGATATTCTGCGCAAACACGCGGAACTCGTACTGCCGGCCCTCGATCAGATTGCTCACGTTGATCTGCGTGGCCGCACAAATGGCCACGTTGACTCGCTGCCAAGCGAGCGAACCCGCCTCGCGCTTGTCCACCCAGTAGCCCTGGACCTTGGCGCCGCCGTCGATCTCCGGCTTTGTCCACGACAGATTGACAAAGTCGCCGCCGATCTCGAGCACCTTTGGCGTGCCAGGCGGTCCCGGTGGATCGAACACTGCCTTTGCCTTGATGGGGTTCGCGCCCTCGAGTGCCGGGCCCATTCCATTGTCATTGACAGCCATCACGCGGAAGAGATACTCGTAGCCCTCGGTCAGGCCTTGCACGAGGAACGTTGTGTCTTTGACACAGCTGGAGATGGTTAGCCAGTGGCCTTGCGAGACCTCGCGCCGTTCGACGACGTAGTGCGTCACACGCAGACCGCCGTCAAACTTGGGCGGATGCCACGACAGCGTGCAGGTGTGTTTGTCAATGTCCGACACGTCGAGCGGTCCCACGGGAGGACCAGGCGGCCCGGTGATGTGCGCCGTGAAGGATCCGCTCACATCGCCACTGTCGTTGCTGATGGAAATTTCGTAGACACCAGCGTCCTCCTTGTTGATGTCCTTGATGAAGATGATGATGTATTCGTCAAAGACCGTGTACTTGATGTGTCCCGACTCGACGAGCTTGGCTCCGTCCTTGCGAATGGTCACGTCCATCGGCTGATCACCGCTGTAGAATATTTTAATCTTTGTATTGTCCTTCTCCGGCAGATAGAGCACGCTTGGCATACGCTCGATGCGCGGAGGAGTGCCGATCTTCAGGCGCATGGTCGTTGTGGCAATACCGAGCGGATTGGAGGCCTGGCAGCTAAAGTCACCGCTGTCAGCCTCCCACACGTCGGAGATGACGAGGCGGAAGAGACCGTCCTCGCGTGCCTCGCTTCGGAATCGTCCACCCATCGAGATCTCCCGTCCGTTTCGCAACCAGCGAGGCGTTGGCATGGGCTTTCCCGTTGCCTCGCACTCCAGCACGTACGTCTTACCCAGGGGAACGCCCTGGGAAATTGGCAGAGATCGCGTAAACTCGGGTTTCTCGCCACCCTCCACCTCGCAAATCTTTACCGGTGTCGTGCATGAGCTCGGCTCCGAACGACCCGCCGCGTTTACGGCGAACACACGGAACTCGTAGTCCCCGCGCTCAATCAGGTGCATCACCGTGTAGTCCAAGTCGGTGACATTGTAGTCGTTGCACTTGAGCCAAATGGCCGAGCCGATTTCGCGTTTTTCAATCACATAACCGGTGATACGACTGCCGCCATCGGATGTGGGTGCCTCCCAGCGCAAGTCCACGTAGTTCTTGCCCACCTTGATGACCTGCGGTGTGCCCGGTGGCGAGGGCACGTGGAACTTGCTGCGAAGCTTGAATTGGATCGAGGGCGGACTTGGTCGGCTGAAGCCCGCGGCGTTCTTTGCGTACACGCGGAACTCGTACTCTCGCCCGCTACCCAGACCGTAGCACACAAAGTGCGTGTCCTTTGTCACGTAGTCATTGGCCACGCGCCACCGGAGGTCGTCAGCCGGGTCGCGGAACTCCACCTTGTATCCCTGGATCCTTGAACCGCCGTCGGACACCGGTTTCTCCCATGAGATCGTGATGCTGTCCGAGTCCCAGTCGATTACTCTCGGTTGACCCGGCGGCTCGGGCACGTTGAAGGGGAATTTGGCCATGATGGGCTCGTCTCCGACCAGTGGCTCCGACACTCCATACTGATTCTCCGCGCGGATTCTAAAGTTGTACTTGCGATTGGGCTCCAGTCCCATCACGTCATAGTGCGTATTGCGCACGAAGCTGCTGAGCTTGACCCAGTAGCCGCCTGGATCGAGCTTCTCCACGATGTAATTCGTGACTGGCGAGCCGCCGTCGTCGAACGGTGCTTTCCACGCTAGGCTGCACGTCTCTGGAGTGATATCAGAGACATCGAGCGGACCCTGCGGGTGCGATGGCCGGTCGACAACCAAGACTTTGCACGAGGCCGAGTCTGTGCCCACGCTGTTTGCCAGATGAATTGTGTAGCTTCCCGAGTCGCTTCTCTTTGCCTTTCTGTTCACAAATTTGGACGCCACGTCCGTCGTCTCGAATTTTATCCTCTCGTCCGTAATAACCTCTTCGCCGTTGATTGACCAGCTCGGTCGGGGCTTGGGATTGGCCGTGAAGGGCACCGTGATGGAGAATGGCTCGCCGGCGATGACAGTCATGTCGCGTATGCTCAGGTCGCTCGTGATTTTCGGCGCGAATGTGGGCGCACTGGCGCGGATGGCATCCGAGCTCAGGCTCCAGGGACCCTGGCCAGCTGCGTTGACTGCTGCCACGCGGAATTCGTAGTCGTGATTCTCAATTAGACCGCCGACCTTGTACGTAAGATCGGGTACACGTGCAGGCGTCGCCTTGATCCACTTGTCCTCGCTAATCATACGTTTCTCGATGACATATCCGGTGATGGGTGATCCTCCGTCGCTGCGCGGTCGTGTCCAGGCGATCGTGATGCTGTCCTCGGTGGTTTCCACGCCCGTCGGGGCACCGGGAGCCCCCGGAGGATCGAAGGGATACCGCGCCTTGATTGGCTCGCGCGTCTCCACGGGATCTGACGTGCCGTACTGGTTCTCGGCCATCACGCGGAACTCGTACTCAGTGCCGACAGTGAGGTTTCTCACGCGGACGAAGGGCGTGGTAACGTAGCCGCTGATCTTTGTCCACGACTGTGCCTTGCCCTCGCGCTTCTCAATCACATAATTCGTGATATCCGCGCCGCCATTGTCCTTCGGCGGGTTCCAGTACAGCGTAAGAGCATCACCGGCAAACTCGTCGGCGCGCAGATTTTGCGGTGGGCTCGGGCGATCGAGCACACGGACGTTCATCGTCGCCGTGTCAAAGCCGGACGAGTTGCGCAGCTGCAAACGGTACTGACCGCCGTCGCTGCGGCGCGAATTCTTCACCACCAGACTGGCATAATCGTCCGCCAGCTGCTGGTGCACGCGCTTGTCCGTCTCGTCAAAGACAACGTCATTGGCGAACCAGGTGGCGGTGGGACGTGGGAAGCCCACGTACGGCACGTGAATGGAAAAGTCCTCGCCGGCGCGCACGGTAATGTCGCGCACACCTCCGAGATCCATGATCGGTTTGTTTGGCTGCTCCTCGATGACAATTGGGTTGCTCGGACGACTTGGGTCGCTCTTGCCCACGTCATTCAACGCAATCACGCGGAATTGATACTCGTCGCCAAGCTGCAGCCGCGGCACAGTGTACACATTGCCGGTAATTGGTACACTATTAACATCTGACCAGTCTTCGTCTTTACGTTTCGATTGGATAATGTAGCCACGAACCTTTGCACCGCCGTCGTTTCGTGGTGGGCGCCAAGACAGGGTGACAGAGTCCTTGGTAATGCGATCGGCTTTCGGTGGTTCTGGTGCGTCCGGTCGCAGCCGCTGGTGTCCAGCAACAATGGGTTCTGTCGCGCGGCTTGGATCACCCGGACCGGCCTCATTCACGGCAATTACGCGGAATTCATAGCGACCTCCCTCGTGAAGGTCCTGTACGGAGAATGTCGTGTTGGGCGTGGCATAGTTGTTGACTTTGAGCCACTCACCGCCCCTCTCGCGTTTCTCGACGTAGTATCCGGTGATGGGCTTTCCTCCCGTCAGCTCCGGTGGGTTCCACGTCAGCGTACACGTGTTTGGCGTGTAGCCGAGGATCTCTGGCTGACTGGGTGGTCCTGGTGGGTCGAATGGACTCTTCGCTACGACCGGCTTGCCATCCAGAGGCTCGGAGACTCCGTAAAGGTTCTCGGCACGCACGCGGAACACATAGCGTCGACCCTCTGACAGGCCTCGTGCTGTGAAATGCGCCGTGGGGCAGTAGCCAGGCACTTGGCGCCAGTTCTCGCTGCCAAAATCGCAGATTTCCACGATGTAGTTGGTGATTTCCGCGCCGCCATTGTCCTCGGGTGGGCTCCAGGCCAGCGAGACGGACTCGTGGTTGGTTCCGGAGTAGAGGAGCGGTCCTTTTGGCGGACCGGGCTTGTCCACGACAATTACTGTAATCTCTGCCATGTCCTGGCCAAACTCGTTGGTGGCTGTGACCATGTAGGAGCCCGCGTCCTCGCGCACAGACTTCTCGATGAGCAGTACCGTGTGTTCGCTCTTTGTCTGCGTTGTGATGCGGTAGTTGTCTGGCATGGCGCTGCCGTCTTTGAGCCAGGTGACCAGCGGAGTAGGTGCACCGCTTATCGGGATGTCTACGTGCACTGGTTCGCCGGCGCGGACCTTGATCTTGCGTGAAATCAGCGCATCCAAGTGCAATTTCGGCTGTTCTTTCATTGGCCGCGCCACAAAGACGTTGGAGGTGTCACTGGGCTTGCCGGCGCCGGCGGCGTTCACCGCCGACACTCGGTACTCGTATTGATGGCCCTCGGCCACGTGCTCGTCCAGGTATTCGGGTCCGCGCACCAACTCTTTGTTCAGTCGAACCCAACGGCCGGTTGCGCGGTCGCGCCGCTCAATTTCATAGCCCAGGATCGGCGACCCCCCGTTGCTTATCGGTGACGTCCACTTGATGGTGATGTGATCCTTACTTGCGTCCACGCACTCGGGTTTGCCCGGTGCGCCAGGCACGACAAACTGATTCTTCGCCACGACCGATCTGTCAGTCTTCAATGGGTCCGAGCGTCCCTGAAGGTTCTCCGCAGACACTCTAAACTCGTATTTTGTGCCTTCGGTCAATCTCGGCACTGTTGCATACGTTTGGGTCGGGTTGACGTAATTCACAGCTGGCACCCATCCGCCGCCGTGCGTCAAGTCGCGTTTTTCAATCACATATCCCGTGATTTCGCTTCCGCCATTGTCCTTTGGCGGCTTCCAGGACAGTGTGACCGACTGACTGGTGATTTCTTCGTACTCGAGTGGAGCCTCCGGTGGTCCTGGTCGGTCCAGCACGATCACGTTGAAACTACCCTCGTCCATACCGCTGTCATTCTTCAACGACAGATGGTAGCGACCAGAGTCGGATCGCTTGGCATTGACGGTGTGCACGATCGTGTGGTAGCCGATGGAGGTGATAGTTGTGCGCTCAGTCGTCGCCAAGGGTTTACCCGCGACTGTCCAGGTGACTTCGGGTGCAGGTTCACCCACGAAATCAATGTCCGCGTGGAACACTAGACCTGCCTTGATGCGAATATCCTCGAGAGGCGTCTTAATCTTCGGCGCTAAGAAGCGGCACTTGGCAATAATTGCATCGCTCGGCTCGGACGGCTCTGACTGGCCTGCAGCATTCACGGCAATAACGCGGAACTCGTACTCCTGTCCCTCTGTCAGATCTGGCGCTGTCGCGCTGGTTTTACCGCCCGGCACGTGCACCGCATTGATCCAGTATGGGCTGCCCTTCTCTTTCTTCTGAATGATGTAGCCGGTAATTGGCGAGCCGCCGTCGTTCTCTGGCGCTGGCCAGCTGAGATCCACGTGGTCGCGGTCCCAGTCGGTGATTTTAGGTCTGCCAGGTGCGTCCGGCTCGTCAAACTCGTTCTTTGCGATGATACTGCGCGACGTTTCCAAGGGATCTGACTCGCCGACATTGTTTACGGCCTTTACACGGAAGTGGTACTCTTTTTTATGCGTCAGGCGGAACACCTCGTGGTTCAGTGTCATTGCCATGCCCGCGTCAGACCACGTTCCACGAGACACGTCCATTTTCTCTACGACATAGTGCAGAATCGGACTACCACCGTCGTCGAGCGGCAACTGCCACGACAGATGGCAGCTGTCCTTGCTCACATTGCTCACTGCCAGCGGCTTTGTCGGTGGCGACGGTCGGTCTAAAACAGTCACCTGTGCACTCGCCGTGATCTTCCCGACATCGTTGACCAGCGTGAGCGTGTAACGCCCGGCGTCAGCGCGCACGGAGAACGGAATATCGAAGGTGGTGTTGGTGCTCGTGGTGAATATTTCGTGGCGTTCGTCTGCAACAAGCGGTTGACCCTCCAGCGTCCAGTAGGCCGTTGGTTTGGGCGATGCCTCGATCGGAATGTCCCAGGCGATCTTCTGCCCGGCACGAACCGTCAGATTTTTCAACAACGTCCTGTCGAAAGTCGGTGCGAGGAAGCGTGGCTTGGCTATTACCGGTGCCGACGCCTCTGATGGCTCTCCTGGACCGCCCTTGTTCACGGCAATCACTCGGAACTCGTACTCCTGTCCCTCGGTCAGGTCCGGCGCCGTTCCCTTGCAAACATTGCCGGGAATCTCCGCGGCCTTCTCCCACTGTCCGAACCTCGGTCTCTTCTCAATGATGTAGCCGGTGATGGGAGAACCTCCGTCGCGTTTGGGTGGAGTCCACTCGAGGTCCACGTGGTCCTTGTCCCAGTCTGTGGCGATTGGTTGACCCGGTTTCTCCGGTTTGCCGAAGGGATCCTTTGCCGTGATCTCGTCGATGCCGGTGAGTGGTGCGGATTCGCCCATTTTATTGACTGCGCGCACGCGGAACGTGTACTGGTGGCCCTCGATCAAGTGGTCCACCTTGCAAGCCGTGTGGTCGGCCTCGGCCACGGGAACCCAGCGCATACTCTCGCTATCCATCTTCTCAACGACGTAGTGAAGAATCTCACAGCCGCCATCGTCGCGCGGTGTTCTCCACGACAGGTCGCAGCCGTGGCGCGTGACGTTCTCCACGTGCAGTGGGCCCTCAGGCGGCGCAGGTACGTCCATCACCACGACATTCAGTGTCGCACTGTCCATGCCATTTACGTTCTTAATTGTAAGCGTGTAAACACCCGAGTCCGCGCGCTTCGCGTCCATAAATCGGACCTTGGTGTTGTAGTCCGAGTTGGTGATTTTGATGCGGTCGTCGTTGCTCACCGTGTTGCCCTTCAGTGTCCACGTTTTCGTGGGCGGTGGCTCTCCTATCAGCGGTACGTCAAAGTCAAAGAAACCGCCCGCGCGCACCTTCACATCGAGCATGTACTTGCGGTCAATCTTCGGCGCGAGGTTCTTCGGTCGCGCCACGTGCGGTCGCGTTGCATCTGACGGCTCGCCCGCACCGCCCTTGTTCACGGCTCTCACGCGGAATTCGTACTGCGTGCCTTCAATCAGGTCGGGAACCTTACCGCGCGAAACATCGCCCTCAACTTTCGCACACTCTTCCCACGATGGATTGAATTTGTCGCGTTTCTCGATGATATAGCCGGTGATGGGTGAGCCGCCGTCCTCCACCGGGCGGTCCCAGGAGAGCTCGACAAAGTCTCGGTCGTAGTCGACGATGCTGGGTGTTCCCGGCTTGCCCGGCTCGTCGAAGGGATTCTTCGCTTCGATATTCTGCGCCATTGTTAGCGGCTCAGACTTGCCCTGCTTGTTGACGGCGCGCACGCGGAATTTGTACTTGTGTCCGGGCGTCAGACCGTCCACGTCGAGACTCGTCTCGGCGCCGTCCGTCTGCCCTGCGGGCACCCAACGCCCAGTGGCGTCGTCCATTTTCTCCACGACGTAGCACTCGATCGGCAGGCCACCGTCGTCCTCCGGCGGATTCCACGACAGTTTGCAACCCTCTGCGTAGATGTTGGATGCGCGAAGTGGCCCCTCGGGTGCTCCTGGCTTGTCGATTACCGTCACCTTCACCGAAGCCGAGTCTTGACCGCTGGAATTCTTTGCGGTTATCGTGTATCTTCCCGATTCCGCCCTTGTGGCCATACGCACGTTCAAGCTCGTCGCGTAATCTACGTGTTTCATCTTGATACGGTCGGTATTGCGTAAATCGCGACCGGCAAACTGCCAGGTAGTTGTTGGTGGCGGTTCGCCCGTGACTTTCACGTCAAAACCAAAGTTCTGACCGGCTTTTATCTTGATATCCTCGAGATTTGTGCGGTCGATTGTCGGCGCGAGGTTTCTCGGCTTGGCTATTATCGTTGGAGTCGCGTCGGACGCCTCACCCGGACCGGCCTGGTTGACTGCTCGTACTCGGAACTCATAGGGCTGACCCTCGATCAAGTCCGGCACCGTTGCGAACGTCATTTCTGCCGGCACCTCCAGAGCCTTCTCCCAGTCACCGTACTTGTCCTTCTTTTCTACAATGTAGCCAGTTATTGGCGAACCGCCATCTTCTGTCGGCGGTTTCCACTGTAAATCCACGTGGTCCTTGTCCCAATCTGTTGCCTTGAGGTCTCCTGGCTTGCCCGGTTCATCTGTAGACAATTTTTCCGTCAATTATATGTATAAAAAAAATAGAATAAATATCTGCAAATGAAAAATAACAACTCACCAAATGGATTCTTAGCGATAATAGTTTCTTCCGCAGTCAGCGGAGCAGATTCACCCTCTGCATTAACCGCACTCACACGGAATTTGTACTCTTTTCCAGGAGTCAATCCGGTAACGTCAATATTCGGCTCTGTCGAGCGTCCGCAAGGAACCCAGCATCCCGTGTCAGCGTCCATTTTCTCAACTTGATAGTACTCGAGTGGAGTACCACCGTCGTCGAGTGGACGTTTCCACTTGAGCTTGCAGCCCTCTTTGTGGACATTGGATATTTCCAGAGGACCTTCTGGCGCCGAGGGCTTGTCTGTGACAATAACATTGATGGTCACACTGTCCTTGCCCGATGTGTTTGTCGCCGTGACGATGTACTCGCCGCTGTTGGCACGCACGGTCGGTCGGATGATGAGTTTCGTGCTGTACGGCGGGTTTTCAAGGACTACGGTCTTGCCCGCGACCACGGGGATACCTTGGCATCGCCAGTCCACGTGTGGAGCAGGCTCTCCAGTGATGGTCGCATCGAATTTCAGCGCTGAGCCCGCCGAAAGTGTCACATCCCGCAGGTTTCTTCGGTCGATCTTCGGAGCGACTGAAATTCCAATGATTTTTAATGATAGCCGAGTTTTTTGTGCAAGGGAAATTTTTTTTATACTCACGGAAACGCGGCTTTGCGATGAAGGTCTTGCTGACATCTCCGGGCTCGGATTGTCCCGCTTTGTTCACGGCAATCACTCGGAATTGATACTCGTTACCCTCAATGAGTCCGGTAATGTGCGCCTCCGTTTGTGGAACTGTCGTTTCCAGTGCCTTTTCCCACATTGTACTGTATTTGTCCTTCTTCTCGATAATGTACCCGGTGATGGGTGAGCCGCCGTCGGTGAATGGCTCGCGCCACGACAGGTCCACGGTGTTGGCAGACCAGTCGGTGGGCTCTGGTGCCCCGGGTGCCGATGGAACGGCTGTAAAAAATTTTCATGAGCATACAAATAACGAGGAGATTGCGGTCTTTTTGACTTACTGAAGGGATCCTTGGCGATGATGGAGCCGTAGGTCTCCAGTGGCTCTGACTCGCCCTCGGAATTGATGGCTTTCACGCGGAATTTATACTCGTGGCCTGGCGTCAGACCGTCGACCTTCATTTCTGTGCCCGCGCACTTGCCAACTGGCAGCCACACGCCGGTTTCTGGGTCGTACTTCTCCACGAGGTACGCCTCGATTGGCTCGCCACCGTCGTCCTTTGGCTTTCGCCATTTCAGGGTGCAGCCGTCCTTATGAATGTCAGACACGTCCAGAGGTCCCTCGGGTTTTCCGGGTTTGGCTGTGGATATTAAAAACATTTTTTTTTTAATTATACAACCTTAATCTCAAGACTATTCTTCGCACTAGATCTTTAATCCGATTTTATTTATCATAACGCACTGATTTTTTTTTACAGAAATTTTAAAACACAAATCTAGTTTAAAAAGATTTTAATCGAGAAAAAAAAGAAGTGAATAGTTTTGATTTTGATAAAATTAAACAGACCAATGGGTTTTTGTGTCGGAGCCATGTCCCCCGAACGAGAGTAACTCTCGAGAGCACACGCGAGATGTCCGAACTGAATTTAATTTCAAGAACAACTTTTTCACTTCAACTTATAGCCAATGCTAAAAATGTCAGGCGCACTAAAAAAATGTGACCTAGACCCATTGACGGATGATCGACAAATAAAATTGCATACGTACAAATAACAATGACCTCGACCTCGGCAGTGTCACTGCCATACTGATTGACCGCTGTGATCGTGTAAATTCCTGTGTCTTTGCGCTCGGCCTTATCATTGTAGAACTTTGTATTATTCGGCTCGTTGACAACTCGCCGGTGGGTTGTAATATTGATACTCTTGTCGTTGATGACCCAGGTGACGTCTGGCGCCGGTTCGCCGCTCACACGCACGTCAAAGTGGAAGCGCTCGCCCTCGCGAATCTGCACGTCGCGGAGATTACGTCGGTCAATCTTGGGAGGCACTGCAAAGATTTTGAGAGTTGAAGGAAATCGTGATTGCACCGTATTTTGTAACATACCTCGTCGACACTTGGCCGTGATGAATTTGCTCGCATCGGACGCCTCGCCAGGACCGGCGGCATTGATGGCGCGAATGCGGAATTGATACTCAACACCCTCGTCCAAGTTCTCCGCCCGTCCCTTGCACTCGGGCCCGCTGGTCTCGCCAGCCTTGACCCACTTGGACGAGTCCTTTTCGCGTCGTTCGATCATGTAACCAGTGATTGGAGACCCGCCGTCGCTCAACGGCGGAGTCCATCTGAGGTCAACGTGATCCTTGTCCCAGTCGGTGGCTTCGGGGCGTCCTGGTGCTCCTGGCTCGTCTGCAAATCAAATCTACCGTTGAAAATCCGCCGGAAAAAAATTGAAAAATCCAACTTACCGAATGGATTCTTCGCCACGATGCTGTGGTCCGTCACCAACGGCTCTGACTCGCCCTCGGCATTGACTGCCGCCACGCGGAACTTGTACTCCTGTCCGGGCACCAGATTTTCCACTTCAAAATTGTTATCCTTGGTGCGACCGACGGGAACCCACCGCCCGGTCTCCGTGTCCATCTTCTCCACGACGTAGTGCTCGATGGGAACACCGCCGTCATCCTGCGGTGGATTCCAGCGCAAGTTGCAGCCCTCTTTGTGCACGTCGCTCACTTTGAGCGGGCCCTCGGGCTTGCCAGGTTTATCCAGCACTAAAATCTCGATTGACGCCTCGTCCTTGCCCGAGTCGTTCTCCGCCTTGAGCGTGAGTGTCCCGCAGTGTGCGCGTGTAACCGCGGAAATCATAAACTTGGTCTTGTAATCCTCCGTCTCAATGGTGAGGATACCGCCGTCCTCCTGACGGACTTTGTTGTGCCACCAGACCTTGGACGGCGGTGGTTCGCCGGTGACTTTCACATCCAGGCGAATATGATTGCCCGCTTTGATTGTCATGTCGCGGAGGTTGGTTCTGTCGATTTTCGGCGCGGCGTAACGATCCTTGGCCGTGAGAATGTCACTTGCGTCGCTGGGCTGGCTCACACCACCCTTGTTAACGGCTTTAATTCGGAACTGATACTTCTGCCCTTCGGTCAAATCCTCCACAACTCCGTGCGTCTGATTTCCCGGCACTTCAGCCGCCTTTGTCCACTTACCATACATGTCTTTCTTCTCGATGATGTATTTTTCAACCGGAGCACCGCCGTCGCTCTTCGGGGGCTTCCACTTGAGCTCTGCGTGGCGTTTGCTCCAGTCCTTGAGCTCAGGTTTGCCCGGAGCGTCGGGTTGTCTGAAGGGATTCTTCGCCGTTGTAGGCAAGTCGGTTTCCAGCGGCTCAGAGTCGCCCTCGGCATTGACCGCTTTCACGCGGAACATGTAATCCTTCCCCTCGTTCAATCCGGTAATTTCTGCCTCCGGTGTCTTGCTCGTGGCGCACGGAACCCAACGTCCAGTGTCCACATCCATTCGCTCGACCACGTAGTGATCGATCGGCTCACCGCCGTCGTCCGCTGGCGGGTTCCACTTGAGTTTGCAGCCCTCTGCCGTCACGTCAGACACGTCCAGCGGTCCCTTGGGCTTCGTAGGCTTGCTCAGGACGGTGAGCTCCACCTCTACCTGATCTGTGCCGCTGTCGTTGGTTGCAATGACAGTGTAGGTGCCGGAATCCGCGCGATTCAGCTTGTTCAGGATGAATAGCGTGTGGTAATCCTCGTTATCGATCTTTAACCGATCCACACTCTTCATCACCGCGTCTTTAAACTTCCAAACTACCGTTGGTGGTGGCTCGCCCTTGATGTCCGCCTCGAGTCGCAGCATTTGTCCGATGCGCAGCGTCTTCTTCCCGAGATTCTTGCGGTCGATTCGTGGTGCGAGGAATCGCGGCTTAGCCACGACACTCTTTGACACATCGCTTGGCTCACTCGGCCCAGCTTTGTTCACCGCAACAATTCTGAATTCGTACTCGTGCCCGGGCTCAATTCCCTCTGTGACTTTGGCGCTTGTGCGGTCGCCAACGACCACAGCCGCGTCCACCCACTGGCGACCGTCTTTATCTCGCATTTGTACTATGTACTTCTCGATGTTGGCGCCTCCATCGTCCTCGGGAGCTTTCCATGCCAAATCAACAAAGTCCTTGTCCCAGTCTTTGAGCTCGGGACGACCGGGTTTGCCGGGTTCGTTGAAGGGATTCTTCGCGATAATGGATTTATCAGCCTCAAGCTCCTCCGAGTCGCCTTCCTTGTTTACGGCCTTTACTCGGAACTTGTAGGGCTTGCCCTCGAGCAGGCCTGTAATATTAGCTTCGGGTTCTGTTGACCGTGCGCAAGGTACCCAGGCACCAGAGAGAGGATCGAGCTTCTCGATCTCGTAGTACTCAATCGGAGAGCCGCCGTCGTCATCTGGACGCTTCCACTTGAGCTTGCAGCCGTGTTTTGTCACGTCTGACACGGCCAGCGGCCCGTTGGGCTTCGTGGGCTTGCCCAGAACAGTGATGTCTATCTCCGCCTCGTCCTCGCCCACCTCATTCTTCGCTGTAATCCGGTACTTGCCCGTGTGCGAACGCTGGGCCTTCATGATGAAGAATTTCGTGTTGTAGTCGACGTTGTCAATGCGGTACACGTCGTCCGTTTTTAGCGACGTCTCCCCGCAGAACCAGCAGACCGTTGGTGGGGGTTCACCGATGATATTCACGTCCAGGCTGATGGTTAAACCAACTTTGACAGTCAGTGCCTGCAGGTTTGTACGGTCAATGTGCGGCTTGAGCCAGCGCGCCTTTGCCGTGTGGAGATTCGTCGCCTCGCTTGGCTCGCCAGGCCCGGCTTTATTCACGGCTCTCACTCGGAACTGGTACTGACTACCCTCCACTAGGCGCGGAACAACTCCCTTGCACTGCGGTCCACTTGTCTCGGCAGCTTTCACAAAGCTCGTGCCGAATTTTTCCTTCATCTCGAGCACGTAGCCGGTTATTGGAGCGCCACCGTCGCGAATTGGCGGCTCCCACTTTAGAGTAACTGAATTCTCCGACCAGTCGATGATTTCCGGTAGCCCCGGGGCACCTGGAGCGTCGTAGGGATTCTTCGCCACGATGGCAGTGTCGGTAGCGAGCGGCTCCGACTCGCCCTCCTCGTTGACTGCTTTTACCCGGAATTCGTACTTGTGCCCGGGCTCCAGGCCCGTCAACACGTGCTCCGTCTTCTCTGGGTCGGCGATGCCCGCGGGAACCCAGCGGCCAGACGTCAGATCCATTTTCTCGATGACGTAGCTCGACAGCGGCAGTCCACCGTCGTCCTTTGGCGCCTTCCATTTGAGCTTGCAGCCCTCCTTGTGCACGTCCACGACTTCCAGCGGTCCCTCGGGCTTGCCCGGCTTGTCCAGGATGATTATCTCCACCTCCGCCTCGTCGCGGCCAGAGTCGTTCACCGCCACGATCGTGTACTTGCCCGTGTCTTTGCGCCGCGTGTGCGAGAGGTTGATTTTCGTCAGGTAGTCTTCGTTCTCGATCTTCAGATCGGGCGTGTTCTCGAGCACCATTGTGCCTCGAGACCACGTGATTGTTGGTGGAGGCTCGCCCTCAACGTCTACTTCGAGCTTCACGTGCTGTCCTGCTCGGACTTTGATTGTTTGGAGCTTGTCGCGATTGATGTACGGCTTGAGATAACGCGCCTTGGCCACGTGCGGCTTTGTTGCGTCGCTTGGCTCGGAAGGCCCGGCTTTATTTACGGCTCTCACGCGGAATTGGTAGGTAGATCCCTTTTTCAAACCTGACACGCGGCCCTTGGGCTCGGGCGACGTCGTTACCGTGGCTTCTTCCCAGTGCGTCGAGAATTTTTCCTTCTTCTCGATGATATAGCCGGTGATTGGCGCGCCTCCGTCGTCCTTTGGCGCTGTCCACGAGAGATCCACGCGGTCCACGTCCCAGTCGTCGAATTGTGGCACGCCCGGTCGACCAGCGATGTCGTACGGATTCTTCGCCACAATTCCGCCCGAGGTGTTCAGCGGCTCGGACTCACCTTCCTCGTTTATTGCCTTTACGCGGAACTCGTACTCGTGGCCCTCAGTCAAGCCCTTCACGTCCATTTCCGTGTCGTTTGTCCGTCCAACCGGGACCCAGCGGCCCGTTGTTTTGTCGAGCTTCTCGACCTGGTAACCTGTGACCGGCTTGCCGCCGTCGTCCTCCGGTTTTTCCCATTTCAACTTGCAGCCATTCTTCGTCACGTCCGACACTTTCAGCGGTCCTTTGGGCGCGCTTGGAGCAGCTGCAAAGTGAGATTTAATGTTAAGAACACTCAAGGATTTCTTTTTATTTTGATGGTGGTGGGTGACTTACAGAGAACTGTGACGTCCACTTCCGCCTCGTCCTCGCCCGACGCGTTGACTGCCTTGATTTTCCACATGCCCGTGTGCTTGCGCAGGGAATCGTTGATCGTGAGCTTTGTGTTGTAGTCGACGTTAACAATGTCCACCCCACCGCCATGCTTGACCAGCTCGTTTTTCAGGTACCAGGTAATCTCTGGCGGCGGTTCTCCACGCACGTCCACGTCGTACTTGATGGGCTTTCCCGCCCGCACGATCAGCGGCTTCAAGTTTGTTCGGTCGATCTTTGGTTTCACTGCAAAGTCCCCGAAGAAAAATTAAGAAGAAGAAAAATTTGAAAAATAAACATTGTTCTCAATTTGTGTCTAATGATTCTTGAATTTACTGCAAAATTACAGTTTTCAAGATTTTTTTCCCGACTCCCGGGGCTTTATCCAGGATGTAGCGCTGCTCTACTACATGGAGAATAGTCTAAAGAACCTCGGATTGGAATGTCAAACTTAGGTATGGTAAAAAAATACTTACGAGCCTTGTGCTTGACCATCTGCATCTTTGAAGCACCCGAGGGCGGCGATGGTCCGGCTTTGTTGACAGCAATGACTCTGAACTGGTACTCAGCGCGATCCTTCAAGCCCATGACTCTCGCAGCAAGCTCGTCACCCGCCGGGACCTCCATTGCCTTTTCCCAATCCGGCTTGTAGCGATCTTTCTTCTCAATAATATACTTTTCAATCGGTGCGCCTCCATCGTGATCTGGCGCTGTCCACTTCAAGCTCACTGACTCATTGTCGTAGTCGGTAATCAGCGGTGTACCCGGAGCGTTGGGCTCATCGAACGGGTTCTTTGCCAGCACGGGTTTCAAGCTGGTCAGCGGCTCTGAATCGCCCTCATCATTGACCGCAGTCACGCGGAACAGATACTCACTGCCGGGATTCAGCCCGGTAATTTCAAACTCGGTATTTGGCGCATTTCCCGGTACCTTTCCACACCTCACCCACTTTCCAGTCTTTGTATCCATGCGTTCGATCTCATACTCCTTGATCGGCACGCCACCGTCGTCCTCGGGCTTCTGCCACTTCACTTTCGCCGTTGTATTCGTGACATCCGACACAACGAGCGGTCCGCCCGGTGCGTCAGGCCGACCGAGAACCGTCAGCTCGACAGACTCCTCATCGCGACCATTGACATTCTCCGCGACGAGCGTGTACTTGCCCGTGTCCTTTCGCACGGCATTTACCACGGAAAAGTCCGTGTGATAGTCCACATTGTCGATCTTGATCCTCTCGGTGGTAGTCAGGGGGATATTGTCCCTCAGGATCCAGGTCGTGGTCGGCGGTGGCTCGCCGATAACATCCACACTCCACTTGTGAGTGCGTCCAGCTTTGATTACCACGGATTTCAAGTTTGTGCGGTCGATTCTCGGTTTGAGATTGCGATGCTTACACGTGTGATTGTCCGTCGGTTCGCTCGGCTGCGACAGCCCAGCTTTATTGGCCGCTCGCACGCGGAATTGATACACCATTTTCTCCTTCAATCCCTCGACTTTCGCCTCGGGATTGGCATCGCTCGTCTTCAAAACCTCCGCCCAGTCTGGCGAAAATTTGTCCTTCATCTCAACAACATAGTGTGTGATCGGACGACCGCCGTCCTTCTCTGGCTTGGCCCAGCGCAACGAAACACTCATATTGTCGTAATCGAAAATCTCTGGTTTGCCAGGTTTGCCCGGCTCGTCGTACGGGTTCTTCGCCAAGATACTGTCGTCCGTAACAAGCGGCTCTGACTCGCCCTCCTTGTTTACCGCCTTCACGCGGAACTTGTACTTTTTATTGGGCGTCAGGCCCTGGAACGTGAAGCTATCTTTGTCGGGGCCGACCTCGCCAGCGGGAATCCAGCGCCCTGTGTCCACGTCCATCTTTTCGAGAGTGTAGCCGGTAATGTCGCTGCCGCCGTCGTCCTGTGGCCGCTTCCACTTGACGGTGATGTGGTCGGAGCGAACCTCCTCCGTGACGAGCGGACCCATGGGCGGTGTGGGCTTGTCCAGCACCACGACGTCGGCGATACTCTCACACTCGCCTGAGCTGTTCTTCAGCGACAATTTATACTTGCCGGAATCTGCTCGCACAGTTTTACGCACGGTAATAACAGTATTCCTCTCGTACTTGTCGATAGTGATGCGCTGCGCCGCGTCCTCCAGCAGCTCCTTGGTACCGAGGTACCAGTGCACCTCAGGATCAGGCTCGCCACCGTATTTTATGTCGTATTTAATCACCTGACCCTTTTTAACCACCATATTTGTCAGCGAATCACCGATAATAAACGGTTTTACGAATCTGCACTTGGCTATAATGGGCTTTGTGGCGTCCGACGGCTCGCCAGGGCCAGCGCGGTTGACTGCGCGAATGCGGAACTCGTACTGCGTGCCCTCCTTCAACCCGTCGATCGTTCCAGACGTCACGTCACCGGCTATTTCCTTCCCGGCGATCCACTCCTTGCCGAATTTCTCCTTGTACTCGATAACGTAGCCGGTTATGGGCGCTCCGCCGTCGCTCTCCGGTTTTGTCCACTTCAAATCGGCGTGGTCGACGTCCCAATCCGTCACCTCGACATTTCCCGGCTTGCCCGGCTCGTCCCACGGGTCCTTCGCCAGCACGGGCTTGCCAAAGAGTGCTGGCTCGCTCGAGCCGATCTTGTTGACCGCGCGAATGCGGAATTTGTACTCTTTCTTGGTTTTCAGATCTTCCACCTTGTAGACACACTTTTCACCGGCCGCCACCTCGCCCACGCTGTCCCATTGACTCTTCAGGCTCATGTCCAACCGCTCGACAACGTATTTCGTGATGGGAGTACCACCCTCGTCCTCTGAGGGCTTGAATGACACCACGCAAGAAGTCGCAAAGATCTCCGACACGTCCACGTCGCGCGGTGGCGATGGAACGTCCTGCATTGTGATGTTCATGTCCTTAACTTCCTCGCCCTGACCGTTGGATATTTTCAACTGATAAATACCCGATTGATCGCGCTGCGGCTTTTTGATTTTGTAGGTAATCTTGTCCTCGCCCACGATTATCTCGACGTCTTTTAGCGGCAGCGCTTTGCCGTCTTTTAAGAGCTTCGCCTCCACGGGCGTCTGTTTGGCACCCTCGATTTTGAAGGGGATGATGAAGACTAATGGGGCTGAGCACGGACCCTCGATTTTCTCGGGCCATTCGGGAATCGGCTTGCTCTCGCCTTTGCCTACCGTCAGCTTGCAGCTACTTGTCAGCTCGTTGCTCTTGCAAGTGATTTCCCCGTCGTCAGTCATCTCGATTTTGTTGAATACCAGTTGGTGCTTGCCGCCACCGAGGTTTTTAATTTCTACCCGGTCGTTCGGCACGATTGGCTTGCCGTTGAACGACCACTCGGCCGGCGCAGTCTGATCCTGCAGCTCAACGTCCAGCACGAGCTTCTCGCGCTCCACTGTGCTCGTGTCCTTGAGTTTCTTGTTGAATCGGTTGAGATCTGGAATTTTTTTGAGAGCGGTGAGATGGTGGTTGGCGAGGAAGATTGAGAGATTTTTACTTACAATTTACTATCATCTCGGCCTCAGTTTTGTCCGCGTTGCTGACGCACGAGTACAGGCCGGCATCGGTGACTTTTGCGTCTTTGATGATGAGTTTACGCTTGCGACCATCTTCTTTGATTTGAACTCTGTAATTATTAATTGAAATTTTTTTTCATTCTCGCAGGATTAATTTAGAAGTCGTAGAAAATCACCTCTTGTCTGCTGTGATTTCTTGATCGCCTTTGAACCACTTGACTTCACCCGCCGCGTCGTCGAGCTCGCACAAAAGTGTCAGAGTGTCCTTCTCCACTGCTTGTTGGTGCTTGAGGACCTTGACGAATTTGTACGGGTACTCTGAGCGCAGGAATAAATAATAAATAAACGATTAAAATAATATATTAAAAATGAATAATAGAAGTAGAACGATTTTTGAAGGGGAATGAACATTTCTTCTTACCAACTATCGTCAGTGTGGTTTCTGTTTTTTCAGTTTGTTTGTTAATTTTACAGCAGTAATCACCGCTATCCTCAAACTTGGCATTTTTAATGGTGAGCCTGCAAACTCCTGCCATGTCTTTGGAAATTGAGTAAATATCGCCATCCTGCAATCAAGTAAATTTTTTTTAAGTTGTTCAAAAATTGTTTTTTCTGGTTGCGGATAATTTTATACCTCTAATTTCGTTTTTCCCTTGTACCAAGATACTTGTGCCATGTTTGAGCTGACTGTACACTCCATGTAGGTTTCGTGTTTTGAGAAACCCTGGGTTTGCTTCGACAGCGGCTTAGTAAAGGTGTACGATGGATCAGGTTCTAAAAATAAACAATGAAAATTGCATATTATAACTACAATAACCCTATTTTTGAGTTTTCGTAAAGTATTCCAATCATATTCCATGTCAAAGTATTTTTTTAAACACCAAAAATCAACACAGCAACATAACGTTGTACCTGTTTTACAATAAATCTCTTAACGTACCGTCAACATTGAGAAAACCGGTGCTGGATATTCCGCCGATGTCAATAGTATATTTCCCAGTATCCTCCACCTTAGGATTCATAATAATCAGCTGGTACGAGTCCTCTTCATTCTTAAACTTGTACTTGGACGATGCAAAGATTTCCTAGAACCCCGGAAAAAAATAATTCTCCACATTTATTCCCACCAAACAAGATTACAAACAAAATAAAAATCGCTCACATCCTTGCGGAAGAACCATTTGGGCTTGGCGTTGGGTTTCGAGAAATTTGCATCAAACGCCACCTTCTTATCCTTGCCCTCTTTGGCATACTGATCCACCAGAGGCTTGAGGAACGAGTCGGCTTTCTAAATACCCGAAAAAAAAAAAAAAACGAAACACAAATAAAATTAACAAATTAGAAAAAAATCTCACAACTGATGTACACATCGCATTATTTGCGACGTGCCTCATAGACATTGCATTGCCAGAGCCATTAGTTACATGTCTGCACCTCGGGGCGGAGCAATTACAGAGGTTCTATTATAAAAATAATAAACAAAATGACTCCTCCCACGTTGTTCATGCCGATTCGTCCAGATGCTGTTAGGCGCGAGCGAGAACGATCTCGTGCGGCATCGGTGATGACAAGCATGAATATGAAATAGTATAGATCATTGATGAAAATAATGGTCAAAACAGTGCGTTTTTTTTTCAGTATTATGAATATTTGCTGTGAATGTCGACGCTGCGTGCGATGATTGCAGTCCACGTGGAACAAAAAAAAAGAGAAACAAAATAATAAATGAAAGAAAACATTAATTATCACATGAAGCTAGACTTAGAGACTCTGTCGGCGATTTGATCCAACCTCCGTCTTGATGAAGTGATGGAGGATCGGCCAGTCAGGTATTAATTCAGCCAGTGATGGCCTACGTGATCCACTATTCTCTCTAGGCTAGAAAAAAATAAATACATCGAGAGACAATTGATTCGCCATTGAATCAGCTCTAATAATCCTTTTTTCTAATGTATGTACGAGTAAGAAAATGATCACAGGGGCCAATGCTAAAAATGCTTGAGGATTGCAACTCACTTCCAGAGGTCGAGAGAATTTATATCTCGATGGGGCGGGGATACGGGGCATTGCATCAGGCGAAAAAGTCGAAAACTAAGCGCTTTTTTGTCGGATGGGTCGGCTTCGTTTCAGTCCGGCTTTGAATGGCACTTCGAGGATCGACCGTCGCCGTTTTTTTGTTTTTACTCAGCTCAGAGGGACAATAAAAGCGAGAGACTCCATGAGAGAAGCCTCGGGACGGACTGCGCCAAGAAATCTGTGTGCAGCGATTATTTTTAAATGGACCAGCACCTTTTTCTTCACCCTAACGACGAGTTTTGGCCAGTCGTCGATCAACTCCTCCAGACTTGGTCTACGCTGAATGTGCTCGAAGATGTCCTGCACCGCACGCAGTTTCACCGAGAATAATTCAACGGGTTAGTCGATGTGATCCTCGAAGTACCAGTCATCAGTGCTCCAAGCTCCCTATCATCCCTAAATCTAATTTTTTTGTTTTTAAATGAAAAAAAAAATTTTTTTTCACTTGGAGAACCGATGTTGGACTGCTCAAGTATGTGGAAATATTTTTTTTCGAAAGATTTAACAAGAGACCACGACACTGTATAAAAAGTATGAAATAATGATTTTGATGTTTTTCTGTTTCATTTATAAAATTAAAAATGATTGAGAATATTTTTTCATCAATTAAAATGAGAAAATATTACTGTCATTACTCAACGAGAGAACCCACGACACCAAATGTCTTGAAAAAAATTAAAAAATTAGATAATTTAAAGAACTTTTAACGAGAAAAAATTGCAGACCAAAAAAAACACATAAATATTCATTCCAGATGCAACATGGGATATAAACATAGAAGATGCAGGGTCATGTCTCTCATCGATATAATAGTAATTTTTAGAATTGGCAACGAAAAAACCTTTAGCCAGTTCCAGTGAGGATTGCCCTTTTTGTCAAGGCTAATACGAAGTTCTTCCTCATGCTGCACAAAGATCACTATTTCGTTGCCATCCTGATACCAACTTCTTCCGCCTGGCAGTTGCTACGAATACGTCACTCATTTATACAGTAATTACACAGGATTATCGAACATAACAACAACTAATGTTTTTTTTTAGGGTATGTACATTCCACGTGACATTCATCTTACCTCCACTCTCTAATCACTAAAATGAACCGGGTCAAACGTCACAAATCGACGTACTTACAATTATATAGTCCGATTAATGTTTCGAATAAGCTAGAGTCAATGTCGCACGCTGTAGAAAAATATTTTGAGCATTATTTGAGCATTAAAAAGTCCAATACATACCCTCTCGACTTTTTTCAACGCTGGCATCGGTTTCTCGACCTCTTTTAGGTCTACTTTCTCCTGATCACCTTCGTCCTTTGCCCATTTTTGATATTTTCGCTTCTTCAGCATCGTTCGGAAATCCATTCCACTCGCGTCTGCAGAGAAATAAAATTTTTTAGATGGAATTTGGTGGATTAATGGTGGGGAAATGAATTTTTTTTTTTTACTTACCGGATACATAAAGCATCATTTCCGCCGAGTCCTCGCCGTGGATGTTGCTGATGATAATTTTGTAGGTGCCCTCGTCATTCGGCTTGGTCTTTCGCATGCACAGAGTGATGGAATTGGTCTCAGTGTCGGTGAGGAACTTGAATCGTCCGCCCTCGATAATCTCCGTCATTCCCTTGTAGAATTTAAAGGTCGGCGCCGGGTTGCCTTCCACCTGAACGGTGAGATAGGCCGTCGAGTCCTCCACCGCCGAGTACGACTCCTGCACATCCACGATCTGTGGGGGTCCAGCTGGGCCGACATCTCGGAGAGGTGTACTAGGCTGGTTGATCTTATTCTCGAGGTCCGCCACGCTTGGTCTCCTGAGGTCCGCACTGGGACGACGTCGCTGTTAATTCAATGCAAGTTAATAAACAAATAACTTGACCTGACATTTTTCACGGCTTTTGTGATAGTGCCTTTGGCATTTAAGATGCTCGTCATCTTGAATATTTATCAATTAATATAAAAAAAAAAATTTTAAAGAAAGAAAACGAAAATTTTTTTTCCATCAAATTTTCAAAAGAGTACAACGCCTTGGAAATTTCGCAGTTTTCATGATTTTTGTGGTTTTTTATCGCTAACACGGTAAATAAACGAGATAACAAAAAATGTCATTTGATTGAAATGATTGTGTATAAAATTTTGCACAAAAAATATAGAATAATTTTTTTTCATATTTTGTTTTCTTTTCGAGATATTTTGAAAAATCAAAATTTCAAAAAAATATTAATATCTCAAAAACTAAGAGAGATATAAAAAAATTTATATAACATTTTTTGTAGGAAATTTAACCAGTAAAAAGTTAACTTTAGTAAAATTTTTCGGTATCTTGCTTAGTTAACGCGTTATCAACAGAAAACTAAAAAAAATCACGAAAATTGCGATATATCCAAGGGATCATCTCCCTTTTAAAATTTCACCGAAAAAAAAAAAAAATTTTTTTTCTCCATTAAACCTTACAAAAATTATTGTTGAAACAATTTCCATTGATTTTCACAAAATTTGTTATTTTAAATCAATTTATCCAATTAAAAAATAATATATATCTATTACGCAATGAAAAATAGCATCGAAAAAAATTTTTTTTAATGTATAAAAGAACTATTTAACATAATTGATCTTTGCTACACTAATCAGAGTCACTATCACAATGAAAAAGGCGTGATAAAAAATATTAAGCACAGTAGAGCTTATAAACAAAGCTTTCATAAACTAGATAAATATAGATCGATTAAAAAAAAAATTCATAGCACACATATTAGCGATTTTTAATAAATAATTAAGGCAGTGCATTGATAATAAGCGGATAAAACAGACAAGATATCAGTCTCCAGATACCGTGTGATACAGAGGCGGTCAGGGGGATGATGATTTCTTGGGGGAGTAGAGTATAACCTGTGTATATTGAAGTGAAGTAGAGTGTCAAGTAAATCGCCTTCGATACACTGCACATGGACACCATGAAGATCATTAAAATACGCAATTCACTTGTAAGTAATGAGTTTTACGACAAATGTTACACAATATGATGACGTGAACTGTGTGGCCGGGTAAGTGAGACTGCGAATAGAGCTAGAATTGTCATGGAAAATTCGAAAACATAGGGAAAAAATTGATTTATACTTGGCTTGACAGTTTAGGAATGTAAAACCCCAATTAAACTAGATGTAAATCAGGCTCTTGATCTCATAATTTGGCTTTGGATCAAGGTATTTCAATTATTTTATGAGACTCGACCTGGTTAATTTAATTGGGAATCGATGGAATTTATATCAATTTGGACGTGGACAGTCTAAATTTGTATTAACCTAGCTCGAAATCACAGTTGCACTTTGTATTCAGGCCAAAAAGGTTATTTACACGCAGAAAAAAACTTTTTTTTCCATATTTTTTTAATTTTATCAAGAATGAAAAATTTTTTGAGTGATTAAATAAATAGATAGATTTTTTTCTACGTGCAGAATTGAAGATTCTAGTTTAGATTACTGATATATACATGTTTAAATATACTGCTGATACAAATGTTTAATTATATTAGTCCTCTGTATCGAAAAAAAAAAACTATATTGATTTAACCGGCGCTGCAATAATTCCAAGCCACTTTTCTAAATTTTTCTACAGTTTTACTACACGGCTGAAGTGTATATTATTTACAAAAAATTAATTATTCTAGTGAATAGATCTAATACAGATATTTACAGTGAAAGTTTGGTTTGTTCAAAAGATATATGTGATGATCTACGCAAAAATTCAACGCAGAAATTTTATAATTAATATCAATAGAGCAAAAGATAGTATGTATATTAAAGTAGCGCAAACAATCGATTATTTTCGTTTTTCGGGTCTTGTATAAAAAAGAACACAGTTCATTATTTTTTAGGAGCACTATAATAAAATCAGCTCGATACAAGCACTTTTAAAGAAATTTTAAAAATAGAGAAAATAAATGTTTTTTCAATTGCATTATCATAGTAATATTTTATAGAAAATTAAAAATATTATTATTTATTATAATAATTGTAAAATAAATTAATTTCAACTATTTTTTCAATTCGTATATTACTGTAGAAATTTTTTAAATGCATAAACGACCCTTAAAAATTAATATTTTTAATTATAATTTTGTAGAAGTTAAATTGAAATTACATGTAAAAAGATCCGTTGTAGCAAAAATGGAACAAAAAATTTTTTTAAATCACATTTTAACAATTTTTTGAAAATTTTAAAATTCACGCTTGTATTACGTTATGTTTTTTTTTTTTAGAGGGTTTTTTAAAATATGATAAACCAGGTTTTTGTTGATACAAGACGCAAAAAATAAAAATAGTCGGTTTTTTTTTCGCGCCACCCTAATATAAAATATATACGAAAGAGAAAAAAATATATTTACAGATAGAAAATGATTAATTATCGAGGTTTCACGTTGATTGAGTCTAACCTGTTTATCTTGCACCTGACCGGGGCGCCCAAGTTTCTGCTCCAAAACAAATATATTGTGATAAATATAAACGGTATTAATTCAAGTGTCATGATTTTTCTACTAGTCAACTACAAAAATTGTATATCAGGAAGGACTTGGATTTATTTATCTAAATAGGTAATATTACTTTTATTTAATTTCTACATTTAGAAGTTTTTTTTTCTAAATTATAATAAACAACAAATGAATAGTAAAAATAAATTGATAAAATTTCAAACAATCTCACGTTTAAAAAAAAAATAATAAAATATCCATTTTTTAACAGTAAAATGCTTTGAAATTTTATCAAAAAATTTTTCATCATTTAATAATTGTTTAAAATAAATTTTAAAAAAATCTCAGTCGATAAAAATGTAAAGATTGTTTTATAAAAAAAATATATCCAACTAAAATCGCGAGATTAAAAATAGCATGAGATTGCCAGCGTTGCAGCATTGCATCAGCAGCTCCAGATTAGCTAAAAAATTAATGTGATTACGCGAAAATATGACGGTTCGCATAGTTTTAAAAATTAAATCCTGTTGTATTATCGTGTGTAAGTAGCCGAGGAGTTGAGTCGATGTATAAAATAATTATTGTTGGTGAGTATTATATATAAAAAAGGAAAAAATGACGGTCATTGCGGCCCGCAACGTCAAGATGTTCATGACGACTGTGTGAATGAATGACAGTGGTGATTATTCGATTTGGCACGAAGGCGAGTGTCACGTGAGACCGGCAGCTTACTGACACTCTAATTGTTTGATTGATCGCTCGCAAAATTCGAGCGAAAACAAATTGCAGAGAGACTGCCGATCTCGTGACAAAAACTGGGCATGAAAACACGGAAAATAATCAAAAAAATCCATCGACTCTTGCAGGATATATTGGTGAGTGAACAAAAAAACTATATTGTCAAGAAATGTCAAGGGGGAAAAAAATCTCCTTTTTTTTTTTTAATTATTTCGGGGAAAAATAATATTAAAAATACGACGGTGCTTTTTTTTTTTTTGGTAAGCTTTGTGTTATAGCACACAAATCTCACCTTGGCGTCAAACACCTCGCCTGGGCGCAATTTTCCACCCTGCACAAAATCAGGTAAAACATGAAGATGATATTAACACTGTATAAAATATTTTATCAATTTTTCCACCTCTATATATCAGGGTGAAAAAATTTTTCCGGGGGGATTTTTTTTTTTTGGCTGTCGTCGTGATAATATTGATGATTATAATGATAAAAATGTATTTTCAGTCTTAAAATTGACTCACTAAAAAAGGGAAAACCTCTCAAAAAGTAAAACAAAAAAATTACACTGTTAAAATTTTTTTCTTTCACAAATATCTCGAAAACCATGCAATTTATCGACTTATATGAAATAACTATTTTTATAGCTAATAAAATTCTCTATAAAAAATGTAGAATGTAAAAATTTCGTGGGATCAATGGTTTTCAAGATATTCATGATAAAGTGTGATGTTAAAGTTCATATGTTACATTTAAGGGTTTTTTTTCTTCTTTTTTACTTCATTGTAATTCGGTTGTGTAATAAATACAAAAAATTGATTTTTGGCGGTTAAACAGGCTCCATTTATTCTAGCCTCGTTGACAGAAACACCGAGGCACAACTGGCGCTTGGACGGGCGAACAATTAATTGGAAACAAGCAAGTTAAACTGTTAACACGAGTGTTGCGATACTGTGAGGCTATTCGTCAAGTTTAATTGCAAGTTTAACAATGCAATTGTGCCAGACAAGTCATCAGAAAAGATTGCCAGAGTGTAATAAGGTCATGAATGATGAAAAAAAAAATTTTTTCATAATTTTTATCGCGATTTTCAATTTTTTTTTTTCGTGAAAATCCAAGTGACAACTTTGTCTGCAGGATTCACGGTCATGCGAATGCAATTAGTGTCGTTGATAGATTGCAGTAGGAGTGAAATAACATTAGATGTGTTCTTCCAACATGAATTTCAGACTGGTCACGAGCCATTAATGCTCAGCTACTGAGTGTAAAATGATTCACGAGTGATCATCAGTTGGACAAAAGTATATTGCCAGATGGCACCGGGTCTACAATTTTCGTCTTTAACTATTTTCAGAAATTATATTTTAAGAATTTAATTACACACCCCGCGCGCGTAAATGACTTCAGGCAACGAGGCTAAATTCACAGGTACATCGCGAGATATTTCGAGGTATATCCCCTTTTTAGCATCGGTTATTATTACATGAAAATTATCATTATCTCATCGATGAGTGTGCAAGGGGAAGGCAAAAGGTGCCCGGAGACTTTGATGCATCATGCTACTCTTCTTGTCCATAAATTCGTGCTAGATGCATTTATTTTTTCAGTCAAAAAAGCTACACCAGGACAAAATATTTTATCATTATTCCTTTTTTTTTTTGGAAAATCTTTAAAACTACTTGACCTATTGAATTTTACACAATAACCTTTTTTGTAGCCCTTAAAATTTCCTACAAAAAAGATTTTTATATAAAATTCTGAAAATCTAATAATTTCAAAGATATTTACAAAAAACAAATTTTTTTTTTTAACAGGATCGTTGTTTTTTGGAAATATCTCAAAAACTATGAGATTTTCGGCATTTTTGTAAATGAACTTTTTGATAGCTGATAAAATTTAGAAAAAATTGAGCTATCGAAAAATTTTTTATCTTCAAAATATAATGAAATATAAGCTTGATATAATGAGTCATTTTGCCTGGGGTTGCTCTAAAACTTGAAATACCCTTTATTTTTATTGCTCGATGAGTTATGCATTGATTTAAGTGTAAGATAACCCAGTTCCAAGTCACAAACAGCCATTTTCATGACTGCTCAGCCTCGGGAAATCTGATTACATTGTATAGAGGTTCGTGCGTGTGTAAGTGAAGACAAAGGTTGTAGTATGTGAAGTATAAACAGCCAAAGATGTGAGGCGATAGTCGGAGATAATAAAAAAAAAATAAGTCAATTGAATTAAATTGTGTAGTAGTTTTGAGTAGAAATAATGATTTCATGACGTCAGCCTGGCCTCACCTTCTTCTCCTCAATCACCTCGCCAGGACGTAGCTTTCTATTTTCCTACGGATCAAATCGTCATGTAGCTGTTTGTGTGAGTGTACGTGTAAATACGTGTAGCTTCTTCAAATAACAAAAAATCAACATATAAAATTCATAATTACACAAAAAATATCACCTCGGTAATTACCATCAATCAAAAAAAAAAACCTAAAAAACCCTTCAAGGAGCATTTGGGATTTAAAATAGGATTTTTTCATTTGCATGGACAAGACTTGACAGACAGACAAAAAAAGTATATACTAAATGGAATAAAAAGTTTAAAAAAAAAAAAAACTGTACAAAATTTTCGCAAAACCATACGAAAATCTGACAACTACATAACTCAAAATTTACACGTAGAAAAATAAATAAAAAAAAAAAAAAAACATAAAAGAGAAAAAATTCAAAGTACTTCACAGAGCGAGAAACACAAACGACGTCTACATGGGCTATCATGAAATTTGAGCGAGAAAACAAATAAAAATACAGGTAAAAAAATTTTTTACTGATAGTCAAATCTTTTTTAAATGAATAAAAAAAATAGAAAAATTTTTTTTATAACAATTTCTCAGAGTAAATAATTTTTTTCAATCAGTTAATGTAGAGAAAATTTTGTTTGAAATGCATAAAATCTGACTATCAGCAGTAAAAAATGAGAGTAAGGGTAGAAAATCTCCTTGGAGCATACCTCGTCGCTGATAATAAGACTAGGCCTGCGACCCAATTCCTCCGGAGGAATTAGCGAGCCCCGTCGACTGCTAGCACCACTTCCTGGAGCGAGAGAAGCTCTCCTGCTGCTCACTGGTGTGGTCTCCTTGATAACTTCGATTTTGGGGGCCTCCTGCGGCGCCTTGATCTCCGGAAGCTTTGGCTGCAATGACGTAAAACTGATTGCACTGGCACAATAATTATATCACTGTCAAAAAAAAAAAATTGGGATTTTTTTTTTCACGAAGCCCTCGGCTGGGCTGTTGAGTCCATGACTGACGAGTTGCACGAGCCTTTGCACGAACGATCGACGAGAATAGAAAATATCCCTCTCTCAGAGGCCACCGAGTGTAATTACTGCGTGCCCTCTTCCGAATTATCGCACATTTTTTGGCAGAAATCTCTGACTATGGACGCATTCATTGCGTGCCAAAATCAACGGATATGCAAATTCATTGGTGCGATGATTAATAAAACACAGGCGCGCCTGTGACGCCAATTAACCGTACAAAATACCAGCTTGGAATTATTGTATCAGTCGTCTTTGTACTCACCTTCGTGTCGAACTTCTGCTCCAAATCGGAAAAACAAAAAGAATTTGTATTACAGTTTGGTCTTGATTTTTTTATTTCAAAAGAGTGAATGATTCTTTTGTTACCTGTGTTGCCGGTCGATCGAGTTTAGTCTTGTCACGTCCAGTGTAATCGGAGAATTCAAACTCCTGCGGTTTTTCCAACACTGCACGTTCGTAATCTGGGATTTCTGGAAGCTCATAACTCTTCTCTTTGTCGGCTTTTGATGTTTTCGTTTTTTTCACCTCGCCCTTTTCGGCTTTTTGAGTTTTCTGTGAATTAAAAAAATGCAATTAATCGAGAGAAATTTTTTCTAGTAAATTTTGGTAAGTAAAAAATTAAAGACTGTAATTTTTTATTAATATAATGCATAAGTAATATAAAATTTAAGGTAAAATTAACCATGGCAAACAAAAAAAACCAATTAAAATAATTTTTTTTTAATTGTTTACTGGTTTTATTATAATTATTTAATTTTTTTATAATAAGCTATAATTGAAAATGAAGAGAAAAAAAATTAATAAACGCGATTAGTCCTATATTTAAAAAATTTTTAATTGCTAATATCATTTTATTTATGTATTGAGGCTTTTAATTTTATGATTGAAATAATTTTATAATTAATAAATTAGTAAAAATGCCTTTTATGTACAAGTATATACAGCAGAGTGCTCGGAGATTGAGCCAATTGCACGCGGCTTTTGGTTACGCAATTCGTGCGAAAAAGTCGTAGAATTAATTGAGAGAAAATTTAGAAAAAGCCAATGTGTAAAAAAAAGAAAATATTGATTTTGAAATTTTTAAGATGGCAATAAGATAGTGGCATGTAGAAAAGATTGAAGTTTTGTTTTCTTTGTTTGTTTCTCCCATCGGGAGATACCTTCAATTCAAGAATAATGCCATTTTCTGCCTGTTCAGGCTGTTTAGGTTCTTTAATAACAGGTTTGAGTTGGACACTTTGGAAGTTCTCGAATTTTGCTGCCACTTTGGGCAGTTTGGCTTTTGATTTTGTGCCTTCATCATCCGTGTCTCTTGGCTATCAACACAGACTCGTTACGTAAATTATTTACGTCAAATTTATCATATCAGTTGTTATATTAGTTAAATAAAATATAAATTAGTTAAATAATCTGTACAACTATTTACAAATTTACTCTACTTCACAATTGAAATCACACAAAAATAACTAGAACTACACATAAATTTTCGAGCAAATAAATATATACAATTAAATTATTTTTTAATTATAAAATTTATATTTCTTACCTTTAATTCAATTTTTTCCTTTTCTTCAGGCTGAAAAAAAAACAGTTGATAATTTTAATAAAATTATAAAAATCTCTGATTTTGTGTAATTAATTATTTTCTATTTTATTCACACCTTCTGGACTGGTTTCAAGCTTGTTTTGCGCAATACCACGTCCTCCTTCTGTAATAAAACAAAAAAAAAAACATAGTAAATAATTTTTTTTAATAATAAAAATTCATCCGGTTACTTGGCGATCTCGTGCTGCGATAATTAATTAATTAATTGACGTTTTTAATGACAGAGTGAGATGAATTTTAGGTTTTATGAGTTGTATCAGTCGTGAGGCAGTGCTTTAGTAGGTTTTTTTTTGTTTTTAAATGTCACCTGAGGCTCGGGTTTGCCGAGTGTACTTTTGGGTTTAAGTTTGAAACCGTCCTGCTAAAAAAAAATAAAATTTATTCAAGTTTAAAAAATGCCAATTTGCAAAAGAAATTATGTCAGTACAGTCAGTTTATGGTAAAATTCGTGTGTACCTTTGATTCCTCGGGTTTGTCAAGGGTTGGTTTGAGTTTTGAAATTGGTTCTTCCTGAAAGGGAGGATGTTTGTGTGATTAAAAAAAATTTTTATCCCTGGAAATCATGTGGGTAAAGAGTTGGACCATGTGTACCTTGGATTCTACGGGTTTGTTGAGGGTAGTTTTGGACTTAGGACTCAGTTCCTCCTGAAAATTTTTTGTAATTTAAAATTTTGCTTGCAAAAAAAAATGTTTTTTTTTTTCCAAATTTTTTTTATACCTTTGATTTTGGGATTTTGCCATCGACTTCTGGCAACTTGAGATTTGATTTTTCCTAAATTTAAAAAAATCGAATTTTTGAATAATTTTTAGTTGGATTTTTTTCTTTTTTTTTAGATTTTTGAATGTATTTTTAGAGTGTGTACCTCTTCGGATTCGTTAGTCGGTGTTTTCTTCTTTGAAATTGATAATCGTTTCTGAAAATATTTTTATAAATTTGCCAATTAATGTTTTTTCTACTTTTACCCAGTCGATTTTTGTTTTGTTTTTTTTTTTTTTTACCTTCGCTGGAGTAGTTTCGTCTACTGTTAATTTTGTTTCGGGTGTTGTCTAAAAATTTTAAACGTTTAAAAATGTTTAATTTTTTGATTTTTAGTTTTTTTTTTTAACACTGCAAAACGACGAATATGTATACCTTTGACTCCTCGATTTTACTGGTCAGTTTTTTCGTTGGCTCTGCTTTCTATAAATTATTTTACCATCTCAAATTTGTACTACATGATTTTTTTATAATTAATATAAAAAAATAAAGATTTATTCTTACCTTTTCTGCTGTTGATTTTTTCGTAGTAATGGAGGATCGTCGGCTTTCGGATTTTTCCTCCGTCGCCTAAATTTCCCAAATTAAAAAATTCAATTCATCAATTAAAAATTCAATAAATCGTTAAAAAATGTACACGTGTATTTATGTAATGTCAATTATATTGGATTGAAAAAAAAAATAATGTTTTTAAAATTTTGTGTGCAGTGTACCTGTTGTATAGAGGATCGTCTACTGGAAATGGGACTACCATCTTCGCTAATCTACGTAGTAGTTAATAAAAAAACAATAAAATAATAATAAATAAATTTTTTTAAAAAGGATAATAATGAGTTAGTTAAAAGAAAAAATAAACGAAACATACCGTTTCCTCGGTAGTAGAAACCAGAGAACTTCGTCGACTTTCGGTTTTTAATTCTTCGACCTGTGACGAAAATTTTATATTAATAAAATTAATTAATTATTCTCAAAAAAAAACTAGAATTTACCCTGCTAACAGACGTTTTGCGAGAGGTAATTTTTTCTGGTTTCGGCGTAGTCTCACGCGATGCATCTTTCGATTCTGGCTCTTTCTTCTTCAATATTTTCTAAAAAAAATATCAAAAACACAAAATTAAAAACCTTACCATTAATATAAATAAATAATTAAAATTTTAATTACCTTTTCAGGTTCTTTCTTTTCTTCTGGCTTGGGCTCCACTTTCTTCTACAAAAAATAATTAAAAAATAATCAACAAACGTTTTTTAAAACGTGAAAAATCAAATTTTTCATACCTTAATTGATTTCCTCTCTTCAACATTATTCACAGTTTCCTCTTCCTTCTTCTACGGGAAATTAAAAAAAAAAAAAAAACCATTTATAAAACTATTTTTTAAAAAAAATCAAGTGAAAAAAAAGGACAACATGCTTCAGTAATCTCGAAAAAATCAAGAAAAAAGTGAAATCATGCTTAATTCATCGCATGCAAGAAGAAAAACATAGAAATTAATTCACTTATAAATATTAAGCATCAGTCGAGTGAATTTTGATATTCGGCCGTGGGTCTCTCGTGCGAGCGAAAATTTTAATACTAAAAATGTAAAACTACTGCTGAGCTGCAAAATAAAAAGTAGAATCAGTTTAGCAAAGCGAAAAATACTTAAAAATTATACTATACAAAAAAAACCATAATTACAAACTTAATTAATAAATAAACAACGTAAATAAAGCTGTAAAAAAGCAATAAACAGCAATTTGAAAATCGACGAGTCGTAAGAACTCACCGAAATTTCAGTTTTCTGCAAAGAATCAGACAAAAAAATTATTAAATCAACTTGAAGGCACATCGAAGAAGTTTAAAACAACAAAAAAAAAATATATAATACAAATAAGGACGACGTAAAAATCACAAATTTTAAGTTCCATGCTTAAAAATGGCAATAAAAAATTAGTATTACATGAAATATTAATTTAAAATGAAGCTATGTTTGTGTTTGCATAGATTTTACAAATTTAAAATAATGTAAAAAAAATAAAACTCAATTTTTTTTTCGTGTTACCTTGTCTGGTTTGCTGATACCATTTGGTTTCAACTCTGGCTTGTCCTTGAAAAAAAATTTTTTTTTTTTTTTTTTTTCAATATCTAACCAATTTTTCAAGCCAGTGAAAAAAATGCATTAAATTTTAGACAATTACAATGACAGCCATATGTTGTCAAGTGTAAAAAAAAAATTGTGTAATGTACAAATTTTTCTACAGTCAGTAATTTGAATTGCTTTTGAAAAAAAAAAAACTTTGCGACGTTTTTCCGACTAACTCAATGGTATTTTCATGAAAATCTCTTTTATTAGTGGTTATTACTGACTGTAAATATTTTTTAAAACCCCCCTGTGCAGTGTAGTCAAGTGTACCTCAATAACTGTAATGAGTTTAGTGTCTTCAGACAGCGATTCGTCAACAAGCGACTCTGAGCTGGACTCGGCAATCAGAGACTCCTCCCTGTCATCCTCAGAAGTCTCACCAATGTCCTCAGTGTCATCACCATTTTCCTGAGCGTGTGACGAAAAAATTTTTAACGTTAAAAAAAATTTTTTAAAAGAAAAACCCGATTGCCAATTTAACATCCGATCAATCGACGGCGCCGAAAAGCAGCAGGTGGTATAAGTGGTTAAGCTTGTGAGTGCGCTTTAAAGCAAAAAAAAAAAAATCCAATCGTTATTTGTATGAGTAAAAAAGTGATTAAAGTGGAGGAATAATTTTTTTACCTTCTTTTCTTCAACTTTTTTCACCTCCTCAATTTTTTTCTTTTCTTCGACCTTCTTTTCCTCGATTTTCTGAATTTCCTCAATTTTCTCCTCCGTTTTCTCTTCCTCCTCTTCCTCCTTCTTTTTCTTCACTACCTTTTTCTTCTTCTCTTCCTCCTCCTCTTTTTTCTTCTCCTCCTTCTTTTTCTGTAATTTAGTATTTTTTACCCGGGGATCTCATGCAGAGGACTGTTTTTTAGTCACAAAAGGGAGAAAATCACTTTCATGCAGTGATTTCGAGATAAAAAAATTAATTTTCAGGGTAGATAATTAAATTGAAATATTTTGCCATTGATGTGCCTCTTTGATGACCTTTCAAGTTGACTAATAATTAGGAGAAATAATTTTCCAAGGATTTTTAATATTGAAAATTGAGATTACCTTGACTGTCACAGATGCACTGGACTCGTCCTTGCCTGCTTCGTTGGAGACGACGACTTTATACGTTCCACTGTACTCTTCGGTGGCCGATGTTATCACCAGCTTCATCTCAATTCCATTGAAAGTAATCTTCACCTCCTTGCTCGATTTTATCACCGTTGAATCCCTTTCAAATAAACATCACGCTAAATATTCAGTTTTTCCACAGATCGAATATTTTTCGTAAATATCTCGAAAACTACCGGAAATATAAAATTTTTACAGGAGATCTTTTTTATTGAAAATTTTTTTATCTATAAAAAAGAATTTATACAAAATTTTTGTCAAATCCATGGTTTTCGAGAAATCATCAAAAAACAACGACCAACTTTTTCCCGTTGAATTTTTCCGGTTTTATTTGTTTAATTTTAGGTTTTAGGGTTGATTGGTAAAAAGGTGGTTGATAAAATTGTTGGAGTAACTTACCTGTACCACTCTACAGTAACTTTCTTGTCCTGGCGGCTAAGGGTGGCAGTTAATTCGAGCGTCTCGCCGTGCTCAATGGTCTGAGTTCTCAAGCCCGTGCCGATTTTCGGTTTCTCGACTTCCTCCGGCAGTTCAGCGATGTCAACCACTTGCGAGGTCGCCTCGCCCTTCTCATTTCTCGCTACGAGCTTGTACTTGCCCTTGTCGGCCGTAGAAATCTGCTCAATCTCCAGCTTGACCGCGAATTCACCCTCTTTCACCTTCTCCACGTGCAACTTGTGCCTCGCGTCCTCTTTCACAGCTTGGGTCTCCTTGAACCACGTGCAGTCCGGCGCGAATTTCGACAGTACTGTACACTCTACGATCACCGTCTTCTTCTTCACGATCTTCACCACCTTGGGCTTCTCCTTGATCACCGGAATAACTGGAAAAAAATTGTTTTACAGTCAAAAATCTGTGGAATTATTTTTCTATGACTGAAAAAAAGGGTTTAAATTACTTTCAACGTTCAGGGTGAGATTGGCGTTGAGTTCCCCAAGGGAGTTTTTGATGTTACACTTGTACAAGCCTGAGTCGTCGGCTCCCGGATCGTTGAGAATCAATTTGATGTAGTAAATATCGGTTTTTTCCTCGACAACGCTCATCGATATTTTCGTCGACTCTACAACGACTTTGCCAGCATGTGTCCAGACAATTTCAGGCTTGGGTTTCGCCTTGACCTTGCAGTCCATGATAACCACCTTTCCACCATCCTGCGACTGGATCCGCGGCTTCTCTACGAAGGTCGGTCCATCGCCTTCCTGCTCTGGCTCCGCCTCGATGTTCAGGTTGAGATTGGCATTGCTCTCGCCAAACTCATTCTGAACGTGACACCGGTAAGTGCCACCGTCGGGGCCTGTTGGGTCCTGAAACATTGAATTGTGGTCAAATAAATTTTTTTTCCGATGCCGTAATCAGGAAATATGAAAAAACTAATGACAATGTATACCTTGGGATTGGTTTTTTTAGAATATCTCGAAAATTATGAAAATTATGAAAATTTTGCCTAAACGTTTTTTGTAGATTATAAAATTAGCAACAAAAAAAATATCAATAAAAATTTTCATAGATTCAATATTTTCGTAGATATTTTAATATCTCTATTAAAATAATTTGCAACCACGATTAAATTTTTAATTTGAAATAGTTTTAAAGGGTTTTTTTTAATCATTTCTCAAGCTAATCTAGTAGTTCTACATTCTGTGGATCGCCCCAGGAGTCCCCGCAAAAAAAAATCCTTAATAAAGCACAAGCTAGTAAGCTATAAAAACAGTTTCCCATGAAAATTCTCCACATTCAAATATTCAAAGTTGTTGAATTTCTTCTGCAACTCACCTTAATCTCCATTGTAAGCTCATAAACGTCTTCCTCGACTTCCACAGACTTGATCGAGATCTTAGAGGATTGTTTGACGACTGTAGTACCCCGGAACCACGTGACTTCGGGCTTGGGTTTCGCCCGGCACTTGCACTTCATCGTGATGAGTGTTCCACTGTCATTTGGAATAATCCGGGGCTTCTCGACGAACGAAGGTGCGAATCCTCCAGCATCCTCTGCATCTTGGGAAATCATCCACAATTAGGCAAGCCAACAGTGTCAAAATTTCATGCATTATTGAACGCTACGAAAAAATCGCACTCACACTGGGGATTATAGACACTTTTGTTAAATCAAGCCGATAAAACGTGATGAAAATGAGTATTAGTCAGAATGTTAGTGCGATAGACTTACCCATAGGCAATAGAATATTTATTTATTTGTACAATTTTTCACAACAATCAATGATCTATGTCTCGCGTGCATTTTTTAAATCCGCGGGCAATCGACAGTCATATCGGCAACCGATGTGGAACGTGCTTAACGGCGTGCAGAGGTAGAACTTTTTCCGAACTCTTTTTTTCGTGCTTTCGACGAGAACTTGCCTTGGAAGTTGAGCGAGATGTTGGCATTACTCTCGCCGTAATTGTTAAACGCGTTGCAGCGGTAGTTTCCGCCGTCGGCTTTCGTCGGGTTCGAGATCTCGAGTGTCAGGAGGTATGTGTCCTTGCCAGTGGATTTTCGTGACATCTTGATGCGGGAACTTCCGTTGATTGTTTTTTGACCCTGGTACCACGTTATGTCGGGAACTGGATGAGCCTCCAGAACGCACTCCATTATCAGCAAATCACCCTCCTGACGGATTGTCGGTTTCTTCGGAAAACGTGGCGCCTTTCCGTCCGGAATTCTGCATTTTATTTGACATTTTCGCTATATTTCGTATCCGACGTGTAGCCGTGCTCGTCAAAGCTTTGAAAAATTTTATTATCTTGTTTTTTTTTTTTTTTTTTTAACTCTACAAAATTTGAAAATCAATTTTTCGTCAACTGAATATTTAAAAAAAAATTTCTTCTTTGACCCTCTTTTTTTTGACTCATAAAAACTCCGAAATGTCTTCTCTCTTAAATCGAAACAGTGAAAAAATCAGTGTTTCATCCAGTGATCCTTAATTTGACTGATTCAAAAATGTCTATGAAAAATAAAACCGAATTTGTGTGTGAACCACATTTGTGTCAACACTGCGTTTTAGCCCTATATTTTCTAATTTTTTACATTTAGACAAAAATTTTAAGAAAATTTCCAAACGAAAAATAGTGATTTATCAAATATTACATTTTTATCGATTAGTACAATGAAAAAACACTATAGTTTGCTAGATAACGAAGACTTTTTTTTCCTTGCATCATTCAAAATAAACTATTTCAAGTTCTGAAAATTACTTTAATCTCAAATTATACCTTCATTTCGCAGTTGATAAATTATAGAACACTTTTGTCACATAAAAATTGCTAATATAGCAAAATATCTAAAATACATCAGATTCCAAATTTTTATATGAAAATTGCATATAATTTACATCCCTGTTTTCCCCCGTGTATATTAAATTTCCTAACTTTTTTATTCAAACGTTTTTTCGTAAGATCAATATTTAAAAAAAAAAAAACCGTTAATTTAAATGGAAAATCAGTTATTGTAAATTTAAAAAAAAACATTCAAATCCCTAAATATTCTATTCTAAACCTTTTTTTCTATAAAATTTAGCATGTCACTGACGAAAACAGTGAATTTCACTGGATAAAACACTGTATAATATCTTTTACTATTTCGCGCAGTGAGTTTTACTGTTAATTCAGTAATACCGATTCAAACAGTAATTTTTAACCGCAAGAATAGTGCAATTCGCACTATTTCAATTTAAGACATTTGAGAAAAACAAACGTGAAATTTCAATTGTGAATCCCCAAAGATCTTTAAATAAATACGAAATATATTTTTCAAAGCCTTGACAGCAAGATCAACTACGACAGCATACTTGGGTTTGTCGCCACCCTCAAAGTTGAGATTAATCGTGGCCGTGCCTTGGCCATGCTTATTCTTAGCAACAGCACGGTATTCTCCACTGTCCGCCTTGACAACGTTGTTAATCTGCAGCCTGGCTAAGTAGTACAACTTTTGATCGAGCTCTAGCGACGTCTTGTACCTCGCATTCTCCTTTATCTCATTGGTCCCGTGGTACCTGATTATCATGACTGATATTTAGACGTTCCACAATATTTAATAAATTATCCGTCGACTGTCTGCGACCTTGACATCAGTCCTTACCACTTAACGCCGGGCTTAGGGTCGCCGACTAACCGACATTCGAAGGTTATGGTGTTGCCGTCGTCAGACTGTCTGATCACAGGTCGTTCGGTGAATGTGGGCTTGATCCCGTCGTCAGGCACGGGCGCTTCGTCGCCTGTTGTTCGTAGAAACGTCAGTAAAAATTTGCCAAAAAATATTTCATCCACGGACACAATCGGAATTTATAGTCGATAAGGTAGGGGCGATTTGTTTCATTTAATTTTCGTGTTAATAATGGACACAAGTGATATATAGTGTTCTTGATGATAAGGCTGTATACATCGCGTTAAAATGCGACAAACACGACTGGTAATCGAAGCAGCAACCTAGTGAAAGCGTCAGGCTTTATAAAAATATTCGGCTCGTAATTAATGTGTCATTGTGTATGTGTTTTGAATTAAGCCAGGCTGTATATCGTCAACTGGATTATTAAATTGTATTTTTCCGGTATTGATGATTCCTCTGATGGGTAATCTGCAACGCTCGCTAAGGAATATTACTCAAAAATTGACAAATTAAATCAATAAAAAATACAATAAAAATAATCCTTAAAAATCAAAATAGTCCCGAGGAAAAAAGACTTTAGAGTAGGGAAATAAAAAAAAAAAAAAATTTGGACCACTGGGTAAAATAGTGCGAACTAAAAATTTTTTTTTTTTTTTGCAGAATATCTCTAAAATTATGAGATTTATGAAAAATTATATATTAGACTTTTTTATAGATAATTAAATGCCTGAAAAAATGATTGGAATAAAAATTTTATAGTTCGGATAATTTTATGAGATATTCGTGAAAAAGAGGATCCTACAGAAGAAAAAAGAGCAGAAAAATATTTTTTTTTTTTTTTTGCAGAATATCTCTAAAATTATGAGATTTATGAAAAACTATATATTAGACTTTTTTATAGATAATTAAATGCCCGAAAAAATGATTGGAATAAAAATTTTATAGTTTGGATAATTTTATGAGATATTCGTGAAAAAGAGGATCCTACAGAAGAAAAAAGAGCAGAAAAATACATTTTCGCTATATTTCGTATCCGACGTGTAGCCGTGCTCGTCAAAGCTTTGAAAAATTTTATTATCTTGTTTTTTTAACTCTACAAAATTTGAAAATCAATTTTTCGTCAACTGAATATTAAAAAAAAAAAATTGACCCTCTTTTTTTTTGACTCATAAAAACTCCGAAATGTCTTCTCTCTTAAATCGAAACAGTGAAAAAATCATTTTTTTTGACTCATAAAAACTCCGAAATGTCTTCTCTCTTAAATCGAAACAGTGAAAAAATCAGTGTTTCATCCAGTGATCCTTAATTTGACTGATTCAAAAATGTCTATGAAAAATAAAACCGAATTTGTGTGTGAACCACATTTGTGTCAACACTGCGTTTTAGCCCTATATTTTCTAATTTTTTACATTTAGACAAAAATTTTAAGAAAATTTCCAAACGAAAAATAGTGATTTATCAAATATTACATTTTTATCGATTAGTACAATGAAAAAACACTATAGTTTGCTAGATAACGAAGACTTTTTTTTCCTTGCATCATTCAAAATAAACTATTTCAAGTTCTGAAAATTACTTTAATCTCAAATTATACCTTCATTTCGCAGTTGATAAATTATAGAACACTTTTGTCACATAAAAATTGCTAATATAGCAAAATATCTAAAATACATCAGATTCCAAATTTTTATATGAAAATTGCATATAATTTACATCCCTGTTTTCCCCCGTGTATATTAAATTTCCTAACTTTTTTATTCAAACGTTTTTTCGTAAGATCAATATTTAAAAAAAAAAAAACCGTTAATTTAAATGGAAAATCAGTTATTGTAAATTTAAAAAAAAACATTCAAATCCCTAAATATTCTATTCTAAACCTTTTTTTCTATAAAATTTAGCATGTCACTGACGAAAACAGTGAATTTCACTGGATAAAACACTGTATAATATCTTTTACTATTTCGCGCAGTGAGTTTTACTGTTAATTCAGTAATACCGATTCAAACAGTAATTTTTAACCGCAAGAATAGTGCAATTCGCACTATTTCAATTTAAGACATTTGAGAAAAACAAACGTGAAATTTCAATTGTGAATCCCCAAAGATCTTTAAATAAATACGAAATATATTTTTCAAAGCCTTGACAGCAAGATCAACTACGACAGCATACTTGGGTTTGTCGCCACCCTCAAAGTTGAGATTAATCGTGGCCGTGCCTTGGCCATGCTTATTCTTAGCAACAGCACGGTATTCTCCACTGTCCGCCTTGACAACGTTGTTAATCTGCAGCCTGGCTAAGTAGTACAACTTTTGATCGAGCTCTAGCGACGTCTTGTACCTCGCATTCTCCTTTATCTCATTGGTCCCGTGGTACCTGATTATCATGACTGATATTTAGACGTTCCACAATATTTAATAAATTATCCGTCGACTGTCTGCGACCTTGACATCAGTCCTTACCACTTAACGCCGGGCTTAGGGTCGCCGACTAACCGACATTCGAAGGTTATGGTGTTGCCGTCGTCAGACTGTCTGATCACAGGTCGTTCGGTGAATGTGGGCTTGATCCCGTCGTCAGGCACGGGCGCTTCGTCGCCTGTTGTTCGTAGAAACGTCAGTAAAAATTTGCCAAAAAATATTTCATCCACGGACACAATCGGAATTTATAGTCGATAAGGTAGGGGCGATTTGTTTCATTTAATTTTCGTGTTAATAATGGACACAAGTGATATATAGTGTTCTTGATGATAAGGCTGTATACATCGCGTTAAAATGCGACAAACACGACTGGTAATCGAAGCAGCAACCTAGTGAAAGCGTCAGGCTTTATAAAAATATTCGGCTCGTAATTAATGTGTCATTGTGTATGTGTTTTGAATTAAGCCAGGCTGTATATCGTCAACTGGATTATTAAATTGTATTTTTCCGGTATTGATGATTCCTCTGATGGGTAATCTGCAACGCTCGCTAAGGAATATTACTCAAAAATTGACAAATTAAATCAATAAAAAATACAATAAAAATAATCCTTAAAAATCAAAATAGTCCCGAGGAAAAAAGACTTTAGAGTAGGGAAATAAAAAAAAAAAAAAATTTGGACCACTGGGTAAAATAGTGCGAACTAAAAATTTTTTTTTTTTTTTGCAGAATATCTCTAAAATTATGAGATTTATGAAAAATTATATATTAGACTTTTTTATAGATAATTAAATGCCTGAAAAAATGATTGGAATAAAAATTTTATAGTTCGGATAATTTTATGAGATATTCGTGAAAAAGAGGATCCTACAGAAGAAAAAAGAGCAGAAAAATAGGAAATAGATAATTCATAGATGTAGAATAATTAATAATAAATAAAAAATGTGTGTTTTAAGGTGATAAATCGATATACACCCCGAAGTTAAAATTGCCTATGTGAATTGTATAGTAATGTGTGATTAGGATTTTTTTTTTGTGTAACTTACTGTCGAAATTGAGGGATATCGTTGCATTAGATTCACCGAGCTCGTTCTTTGCTGTGACCTTGTATTTTCCAGCATCCTCAACAGTCACATTTTTTATCTCCAGGGTTGCAAAGTACGAGTGTCCATCTTTATCGACAGACAGCTGTAAAATTAAAAATTCCGATTTGGTCATTTTTTTGTGATTTTTTTTTTTTGGCAAGTGTTGAAAAATGATTTTTTTTACCTTGTGCCTCGGTGAATCCTTGACCATATTCCCATCGTGAAACCATGAAACCTTCGGCGTGGGGTCAGCAGTGATCCGACACTCGAAGAGCAATCGTTTTCCATCGTCCTCTTGCCTTATGGCGGGTTTTTTCGCAAAAGTCGGTGCAATACCGTCGATTTGTCTGAAGCAAACAGTTTTTAAAAATTAAATTTGTCATCACTAAACGTGAAAATAAACTTAAAAACACAAACGAAACAAATTGCAAATTATTCTCAATTTTTTCAAGTGATGTAGTTAAATTAAAATTCATGATAATCAATTTTTATTAGTGATTTTCGTTAATTTAGGTTTAATGTTTAAAGCAATTTGAAAACACTCACCGGTGTCTCAATGGAGCGGCTATAAATAAAAAAAATAGCGGTTAGTTAAGCTTGCAAAGACGAAAATAAATTTTTTAAAGAAAAAAACATTTTTTAAAAACAGCTGGATAAAATTCGTGAAGTTTAACAAAATTATTCTTTAGATGCAGCTTTAAAAAATTAATGTATCTACAGACCTAAAAGCAAAAAATTAAGAAATATAAACAGAAAAGCAATGAAAAAAGCGAATTTTAATTTTTTTTTTAATTATAAAAATATAATAAGCTATTGGCGAAAAAATTTCAAACTAAAAAATTCAAATCATTCAAATAATTTTTCATTTTTTAACTGAATTTCCAGACTGTCAAACTCACTTTTCTCTAGGCTCGTCCATTGCTGCAAAACAAGTCCATTTATTTTTGTAATAAAAATTGTAATTATATCAAAAAATAAATGAATAAACAAATAGAAAGTTAACAAAAATCAATTTATAAAAATAAAAAATTTTTGTGGATAAAAATTATTCGTGGATAAAAAATTTAAGAAAATTTATATTAAAAAAAAATCTTTCTATAGTGTTTAATGAAGTATAAATTGTAAAAAAAAAAAAGAAAAGTGAATAAAACTCACGACTAAAGTTGAGGTTAATTGAGGCCGCGACTTCTCCCATTTTGTTCATGGCCTTAACCTTGTAGAGCCCAGCATCCGTTTCAATGACATCATCGAGCTCAAGGACAACGAGAAATTTGTTAGTTCCAACACTCTGGATTTTAAAGTTGGTCCTGGCATCCTCCTTGAGCTGTTCGTCACTGCGAAACCACGATATTTCCGGCTTGGGCGAGCTCACGAGTTGGCACTCAAAAATCAAGCGATTGCCCTCGTCCTCCTGCCGAAGTTGGGGCTTCTGCGTGAAGCTGGGCGCGAAATCGTCGGCGACCCCCATGGCTAACGGGGTGTCACCGCAACTTCTACGTTCCTCCGGCTACAGCCGCTTCAGCGAACGAAATCGCGTGGCAACATTCAACCTGACGAGCGCGTTTTGCGCCCCGTCGATTTGCCTAGTGGCCTCTACTGCCTCTTTTACCACTTTTCTGCAAATTAAAAACCATCAATTAATATTTTTCCCGCCTTAAAACTTAGTTTACAAAGCTAAAAATTAAATTTTTTTGATGAAATAATTTTTTTTTACAGATCAATGCCTCATTGCGAGGAATGCCAAAGGTACTTGCACGTATAATATCTAGTTTAGAAGCTGATTTAATCCCTTGTGACACACTGCTCGCGGTAAGATTTGGCAAAAAGCCGTATTCAATACTCGAGATCGCTGCCCCGTGATTTTTGTCATGCTCATATATATATTTATAATTTTATTTCGGTCACTCTGTGTCACTTAAATAATTTTTCAAGTGTCTATTGCCAGTTGCAAAACAATAAAAATAAAATACACAGACAATAAATTATAAATATTGTAAAATTTATGTGTCACATGAGTCAGTTGAAGGAGATTTTGACAGTAAATATTTTATCTAAACCTAAATCAACGACAGAGATTATTATTCACTCTCTTTTACGTTCTATTTTTGTATGCACTTCGTTGCAACGTCATTAGCAATCGGCACGTTGAATATATGCGTAATATATCTCGAGTATTTAGTGCATGATATCGAAATCACATTGATGCAATAGAGAAGAATAGAAAATGAGTCATTCAACTCAATATACACGCAACTTTAAACGAAAAAAAAATTACAAAACATCGTCAACTTAATTTAAAAATTTTTTTTAACCATTGAAATAATTCCAAGTTCTTTTTACATATTTAAATAATTTTTTTTTCTAGATAATAAACATTTTTCACCCTTATTTTCAAGGTTAAAAATTTTTTTTCTACATGAAAATTCGTATTTTTGTTGTATTTACGAGAATAAAAATTTTTTTTTCAGCAATAAAGGTTGTTAGAAAATGCTAGATGATGATGAAGAGGTTAAAAAATTTTTTTTTTCGTTTTATGAATTGTGAAAGCATTTTTTTCAACTGCGCACCATGTCTGACCGCGCAGGGTTTCGATCACTGGGCGCGCAAAGTGAAAAAGGTGCGGAACAAGTCAGACGTCTACACGCCCTCGAAGCAACAGGTTTCTCAAATTTTTCATTGGACTTATTGACAATAATATTCCTAAAAAACATTGGATTCAACACGGCTGGTGATTTTTCGTGTGTTGAGAGTTATTTTTAACATTTAAATTGTACGGAGGGGGCCGAAAAAAAATGTGGCGAGCCACCCACGAGTTTTTCCAACAGATTACGACGAGATTTGAGTGGAGAAACGGGTGAATTTATATACACAATTGCTTGAAAGTGACGGGAGGTATAGAAACGTCTCTAAAACTCCTCGACTCGTCTTCTCCTCCTCACATTACGGCCTCTAAAAATACATGAACATCGAGCCTAGATACCTAGATAGTCTGCTACGAATAGAGCCGCCAGTCCAATGACGCCCGGCCGTCGTTAATGATTCGTCTGAATTGAAAAATATAAAATACTCCCGAAAAAATTGCTATTTATCGCAATTTAAACAACCTTAAATCCCCAATGAAAAAAAAAAATTTTTTAACCATTATACCCATCGACAAAAACTCGAAAAAAAAAATTTTTTTCCATCGTCTAAATTTTTTTACAGAAATAATTTAGAATTAATCAATTTTTCAAATTATCAAATTAAATATATCTGTATTTTTAGTTAATTTCACTTTAAATTCACTGCTAAAATTTTGAAGCGTGAAAAAAAAATATAAAATAATTTTTTTTTTGTTGTAATCCTCTAAAATTGGCACTGGTTACGCAACAATTTTTTTCACTCACACACGTATGTACTTGAAAAAATTATTTTACGATGAATAATCGACGCACTGAATTCACGCAAAGTCAAAACGAGAAAGACACTGATTTAATTTCGTAGAATTTGCTTTGAAAAAAAAAAAAAAAATTTGTTCACCAAAAACTTGGGGTTTTTTTTTCTTTCATCACTTATGCAATTCGACCTAAAGAATTTTTTGTTTTCTTCTCTTCAGATAAATAATTAACTTACTTGACGATAAAATAGTGAAAAAATCCTGGCTGTTCTTCGGACAAAAATCACCGACGTAAACTGATCTTTGTGTGCACTTCTCCTTTTTTGAAGCACGGAAAGAGAGTCTCTCCCTCTCTCTTTCTCGCGTGAAGTGGAGGAAAAAAAAAGTATTTTCCCGGTGAAATTTGTCAAACAATTTAATTCACACTATTTATTCTCACCACTGCTCGCGAGTATTAGTGCAGAGACAGTAGTAGATATACTCCCCTCGAGTCGACCTCGCGAAAAAAAAATTCGTTTCTCGTGCGCCCACTCTTTCTCCCACCCCTCCCGTAGTTTTCTCCCACCCCGTCTCTATTTTTTTTGCCGATTTCTCGCCTGTCTGTCGTCTCTTCGTCGGCCGTCCCAATCGCCGTGGCCTCGCGCGCAAACTAACAGAACTAAATCTTCATCTGCCTCGAGAAGCGCTCGTTCCAACTGTGCTCGCCGCCGTTTCTGCCTCCCACTCCTCTCCCGACCACTCTTACTGCCTTCCAACACCCCCGATAACTTTCCCACGTAGGTAGCCCACGTTTCAGATACCACAACAATTAAAAAGTATTTTAAACAATGTCTATTCTCACACTCGAGTGCAAAATAAACCACTTCACTCACGTTTTCCTACAAATATCTCCACAATCATTCAATCTACAAATTTTCCACACTCTACCTTTTTTATAGAAAATTTTATTAGCTACAAAAAAGGTTCTAAGCAAAAATTCCATAAATTTATTATTTTTCAAGATATTTAAAAAATAAAATCTTGCAAAATCTCAAAAAAAAAAAAATTTTTTTTTTTTTTTCGTTTTTTTACTAATCAATATTTTAATAAAAAAAAATTTTAAATAAAAAAAAAAGAATTTTCATTGTTATGCCTATGATATAGTTGAGTTTTTTAGAAAAATTTTCCACGCTAAAATGAAAATTTTTATTGTTTTGTTACTCAAAGTAAGAAAAAAACGATGAAATCATAGATTATTTCTATTGAACTTCATAAATTATTTGACGGATAAATAAAATGTCCTCTGGAGTGAGTATAGAAATATACCCGCGTGACTTGCAAGAAATTTATGAAATAATAAATAATTTGACAAATTCGTTTTTCTTATTTATTTATTATTTTTTTTTTTTCATCACCAATGAGTCTGAGTTATAAAAAAAAAATACTCGCCGATATATTAAGCCAACGAATCACGATATGAATACCTTGGCTAAACGTGCGGATTAGTGTTATATTTTTTTGACCACGCGCTTCTCTTTATAGTGCAGGCTTACGTGCAGTGAAGCGCGTGCTGATGAGTAAAGTATTTCCTCTTCGATGACGATGACCCGTCGCCAGAGGAGTTCCCGAGTAATGATGCGACAAATCGAAAATAGATATTTGCCGTCTCAAAACAACAAATTAACTTATATATCCAATCAAAAAAATTGTTTTAAATACGTATATAGTACTGCGCCTGGACACGTCTGCACTCATCGAAAGCTCGAGAAGAACTGGTGACGTGGTCGACAATTTTGATTTTTCAGTTCTTGCTATCTTATCAGTGTACGTCAGCGATATCAAAAAATAATTAAAAATTATCAAAAACCTCAGGTGTACCGGACTTCCCCACGATAACTGTCAGTTCTTCCCGGGTTTTTGGCCAGTGTGGACGTTTCCAGAAGTGCAGTGAGTGAAAATTTTTGCATTTTACTATTTTTTAAAATTTTTTCGTAATATAAAAACGGATTTTCAAGTGATATTCAAGTAAAATCACGCGTTTGTATAGAAAAAGATGACGTTTTGCACTGAAAAAATGGGTGATTTTCATTCGACAAGACGACATTAAATTTTTATATCGATAAATGGTGCATTTATTTAAATAATGAACTAATTATCAAATATAGATAAATATAGTAATGTAAAAAATGTTTTACTCGCTGAAAGCTTATTATTTTGGAAAAATTAAAATTAATTTTCTTCTAGTAAAAAAAAAAATAATTTAAATTATCAATCAAATTCAGGTATCTTTGTATAAAACTCGTCAAATATACATATGCAAGTGGAATTTAGCATTTATAGACTCAGGATGCGCTCTGAAGTATATAACTCTCCAAGTCGCGTGGGCACCGGGGCCTATTTTAATTAATCACCCGACGTTTTAGATGCATCAAATACCGGGGAATGCTGTAACAAGTTGCCATAAACACTCATTCACGCTTCAAGTAGCGCTAGAGAGGTCTAAATATAAGGTGTGATGAACCCACGCATAAAAATACCGTTGATTCACTAAATTAAGTGACTAATTTCTTAATTAGACTATTAATTATATCACTCTACTATGTATACACAATATCTCAAACTTTGTAGCTTTGAAAAAAATTTTTTTAACCGCGAAAATATATTTTTTTCATCACCCAATAAAACACTTTTTTTTTTCTTGCCTACTACATGATCCAGCATTAACCTCAAAATTAAATTTAAAAACAATTTCTTAACTATTCTCAACTATACTTCTAATGCCAAAAAAAAAATTCAGTACCCAATTTTCCCTTGAAAAAAAAAAAATTTTAACAAGACAAAATGTATGTTTAAAAATTTTTTTATAGATTTCCGATGATAAATAGTGAATAATGTCAAGGTTGAATAATCATTATTGAGTCCAGATTTGTATATTTAGGTAAAAATGAAAAAATACTTGGATAAAATGAAGAAAATAATTCGGATGAGTTTGGAAATGATGCAAAAATTGTACATGAGCCGAGGTATGCTTTGAAATGGGTCATCGTGTCGTGTTTCCAATCTGCCAAGGTCGGCTGCACTCTCCTCATAGTAGCACAGTAGTAGAGAGAAGTGTTTTGGGTGCGCGAGAAACGAGTCAAGGGCAGCAATGCTTTCCAGAGCAGAGGGTCGTAAGGGAATTATAAATAATTTGATTATTCTTTCGGTGTGTGTGGTTTTGGGACGCACGGAAAATGCTGATTGTGAAACGCGAAAATTGTGTATGACGGGCGCCAAGGAGTAAGTGGACGAGGAGACAGATGAGAAGTGGTGGAGGATAAGAAAAATGTGATGAGAGCGAAAATCGCACTGGCGTGCACGCAGGAGAGACCGACACCGCGGTCTTGGATCTGGCAAGCCAAACACTTTTCTAAATATACGCGCTCGCCCCTCACCGCTCGATCTATCTTTACGTTTTTAGAATGTATAGCGACCCACGAAGGCTCGATACTCACCACGCAGCTGTCCGAATACTCGATAGTTGCAGTTATTCGCCGATGTTATCGCATTCTACCTCATCAGCCACTCTACGGCAACATTGGTCATGCAATTCCATCAGTATTTCGATTTTTATCACTAAAATTAAGATTTAAAAAAATTTTAAATCATGAAAAATTTGATGTAAAAAAATTTATAATTTTTTTTCCTCTTTTAAAAAATGTTTTGGTGAGTGAAAATAATATTTACGAATTTTTTTTTCTTTTAAAAACTACCCAAATTTATATTTTTTTAATTATTTAAATCAGGAAAAAAATTATCTGCAAGAAAAATAATTTTTTTTTATGATTTTCAAAGATTTGGAGTTTTTAATCTGATGAAAAATCGTTTCCGGCTTTTTTTTCGTAGGAGTAAATTTTTTTTTTCAAACTTGATGATTAATAAAGAATTTTTAATAATAATAATAATAATTTTTTTACATGAATCGTTTAAAATATCGAGAAAATGTGGAAAAAAAATTTTTTATGTGTGAAAACTTGAAGAATTAAATTATTGTTACGAAAATATTTTGCTGGGGATTGTATTACATTTTGTACAGAATTAATTTAGCAAGTGTATAAATATTGTTTCAAAGGTCACAAATAAATTAGTATATACTTGTAGAGAGGCTATACTTGATGAAGGGCATGACGAAGTGTGCTTTACAAATGGAGTCACATAAGTGGTTGACTGACCGAGATTTTCTGCCGGCACGAGAGTTGCGCGATCCAACTAATCTCGAGCAATTTTGTGGGCCAAGCGGGTGGGTTATAGCGAACGCATTTGTTGTGCCGAATGATGGATGACCGAGTTCTCAATACATTTGCAAAACAACACGTGCCATTGACAGGCATGATGGAAAATTCACTCCAACAAAATCTTCTACTCAAAAAAAAAAAAAAACAAATAAAAAAACCCGTTATTTCGGAATACTAAAATTATAAAAATAAAAATTCGCCGACATCAAGAGCCAAAAAAATTCTTCCAATGCTAAAAAAAAATTTTAAATAACTGAACTATTAAAAACTCAATTTTCCACTCATCAAAACCATAAAAAAAAAATTTTTTTTTAATCATTCATGATTGATATTTTAAAAAATTAATATTTTTTAATACTAGATATACTTTAATTATAATATTTTTTTTAATCGTAAAGATTGAGAAATATGAAAAAAAAATTACTGGAAAAAGTAATTAAAAAAATTAATTAATATCAAATGGACGAATTTTTTGAAACAAAAATTTTCACAACGATTGAATATATTGTGACTTTTGTTTTTCTGCAAAATTCGCTTGAATTCGGCCGAACAGTCGGGCAGAGTGGGCGATGAGAAGAGCGCGCGCAAGTATATGGAACGGCGCATCTAAATTTAAATGCCAGTACGTTCTGGAAATAGATGTTATGAGTGCGAGGACAGGACGAGATACCGGACTATTATGTTGTCGTGGAGGTGAAAAGAAAATGAGAAAGAAAATAACAAGCTAAACATCATGAGCAACAAAACGAGAAGCTGATACACAGCAGAGCAAGCAAAAAAATCAAGCGCATGCCAGTCGAGCCAATCGATCATCACACGACGGTATGCCGTGTGAGCTATGTGCACATATATCCAACTATACATACTCCTATCCCAAACACGTCGAATACCCTGTTAATGAAGTTGAGACCTTGCCGAGTGTAAATCTGCACGATTGAATATGCAGCTATTTATTATAGTTTCCAAATCGAATAAGTGCGCAGAATACGTCTGAAATTAATTGGGTTTATCTCTCAAAACTGTTTATTTTCTTCAATTTTCGTTGAAAAAACCGAGGCTAAACGCAAAATTCAACGAATTGAAGAACCAGGTGCTTTTGAGACCATCCAAATATTTATCCATCTATATTAGGAACTTTAAGATACCCTAAAAAAATTATATGAAATAAGAAAACCCGAATTTTATGTACTTAAAATGTAAAAAAACATTTTTTTCAACTAAAACAACAAAATTTTACATTGAAATAACACTAAAACAATTGATTACAATCAAAATCATGAAAAAAATCAATTTTTTACCCGCAAAATCGATCAAATTTTTAAAAAAATTTTCAAGTGAAAAATTTTTTTTTAGCTGAAAAAATTAAAAAAAAAAAAAACATCTTTTAATATTACTTATTAAAAATAATTAAAATTATTTTTAAAAATTCCTTCAAGAAAAAGTCCATTTTTTCTATCCAATAAAATCAGTAAAAAAAATTTGAAGTAGAAAAAATCCATTTTGGAGTAAAAAAAATTGTTTAGTGTACAATTTATCGACACAATTCTAGAAAGCGAGCAATACCCGATAATCTGAAAATAACGAGAGCCTGTCTTCCTCACTCTTGGAAGCATTATCCACATGACTTGATATTTTTGGCAGCGACAGTGGCGACGCAACGGACGTTCATCCGTACGTGAAATACTCACGAGAGAGAAGGAGATGCATGGGCGCATATTGAATTGAGCGGGGCGATAGACCAAGTGACGGAGAGAGGTATTACGATCGTGCAGAGAGCGACGAGACTTTGGGTGAGGCGGGGCAACATCATCATGCATGCGGTTAGCGCTGCTGGTGTAACCTGAGAGCTTTCCGGACCCCCGACCATATATGTCCGCCTCACTCTCGTCCTCTCGCTCGCACTCACAGCGACGCCCGAGTCTTCTCTCGCTCCCTCTCGTTATTCCAATTATTTTCATGTATCTCTGTCATTGAGCTTTTGTCCGTCAAAGCCACCCGCACTGTCTGAAATATAATTTTACAATACTGTGATTAAATCAATCATGTCTCGCAATTTGCATTCTTTATTTAGTTAAAAAAATTAATTATTTACCCCTTAAAAATGTTTTTCTTAATTATTCTCCTCTTTTTCATGATCTTTTATTTTTTTCTAGGCATTTTCTGTCAGAGTCGTGCAAAATTGCTCATTGAAGAGAATCAAAAATCAAAAAATTTCATTTTCTGCACGAGATAATGAAGTTTTCACGATTACCAACGACGAAAAATTGTTCAATGTGTCCGACTCTTGTTTTCCTAAAAAAAAAAATTAAATTAATACGATTAATCAAGTGTGAAAAAATTATTCTGATATAAATTTCAATTAAAAATACTCACAAAGACGTTGAAGTTTTTTCTTCTTTTTTTTTTTTTTGAAAATATCTCAAAAACGGAGGATTTTATGGAATTTTTGGAGAGAAACTTTTTTTTAGAGCGTAAAATTCTCTTTAAAAAAGGTATAAGGTAAAAATTTTATAGCTACAGTAGTTGACGAGATATTTACAAATATGTAAATTAATATCGAGTTTTTTTTTCCAAAAGTTTAATAATTTCCTGCAGGAAGTGAAATGCTGTAGTTGATAAATATAAAAACTCGAATCTCTGAAATGCCGCATATATTGCAATTACATACAAGTATGTATGTAGAATTAATTCTTACAAACTTGTTTTTCTTCACATTTACTTAACTTAATTATGTAATAACGTTAAACGTGTGCGATGATAGGACAACAGGTGAAATTGGCATCGTCTTTTTATGCAGACACATATACATATACCTATATTATATATACGAATACATTCTAAGTATCTATATACATTGCAGGACATAAGTACAATGACATGTTGGCAATTTATCGTCTATTAATCATGCATGAAAGGTCATCAAGCAAGTCACATGAAAAACCAACGTAGAAAACTTAACATTTACTGCTGTTTAACGATTATTTTTTTCTTACCAACATAACTGTATAATTTTATTAATTAGGTACTACTGCCAACAGTCAATGTCCTCGTCCAATTTGCACGTGAGTAATTCTGTAGAATATTTACAGCATATACTATAAACATGTATTTAGTTGAATTAACTCACTCTTTAGTGCAAAAAAAAATTTTTTTATAACAAAAAAGATGGAGAATTGAATCTTAAATCTCTCTAATTTATTTAGATACCTAAGTCTAAAAGAATTTAATTAATAAAAAATCATATTTTTTCTTTCTTCTCAATATTCACACCCGTCGTATCATTCATCGATAAGTCAGCGGTCTTTACGAAAACAAATCATCCAATTTACTCATCAACATACGAGATAACTTCACAAACACGAATCTAACAATATTTAAATTTTAATTACTCGATTTATAAGCAATTATTTTCTTTTTCCCGCCGGATTTTTTTTTGTCAACGCCTCAATTTAAAATTCAATCACACACTGGATCGTACTTTAGTCGCAATGGTACAATCAAAACGTTTGATAAATAACGAGAATCACAGGTAATATCCTGTCGATGTGGTTTAGTGACAAATGTGCTTATCAACTGTTATGTAAGAACACGTTGTGTTGCAACATACAATTCCAAGGCAATTAACACTCATGTCATAGCTCTCATATAAAATTGTCTCAAATTTATATGATTTTATCTTGAAAAAAAAATATTTATCTATAAATACCATACCAATTATATAAAGTTAATTTTTATCAACTTTATAAGTGTCATAAAAATTAAAAATTGAAATTCTTAAAGAATTTTTAAGCAGATGATTTTTTTTTCGATTAAAAAAATTTTTTTGTCGATTAAAAAACCGAGTAAGGATTATTTAAAAAAAAAAAAAAATTCTTCTCCATCATTGTGATTTGGAACAAAACGTTTGTACCGACAAGTATAATCACAAAATAATCTTAATTAAAATATTGCGGCCTGATTTTAATTTTTTTTTTTATCGTCAAAAAAAATAAACAAAATTTATTGTTTCTTACTCAGTCTAGTAATCGTTAAACTCGAGTGATTTTTCAGGCACATAAGAATATTTTAGACTGCACGTGTATTGCACAAATCTCGCCGGGTTCCAAAAAAAACCCATCAAAATTTACGTGTGAATAAAAATGACGAGTGCGATAGGACGTATCAACAGTGCAGCTTGAAGGGCACATTCAGTATGGAATGCAACAGTAGAGTTGTTAGAGTTTTTGAATGATATCAAATTTATCTTTGAATCCAATCGACTCTTTTTTCGGATCGTACTTTTTCTTTGCGGCAAGTTTCGCGCGCAATTCCTTCGCACTCATTTGCAGGTTCAGACCCTTTATCGTCGCATTGCCATTCTCCGTGGCAGGGTGCTCGTCCGAGTGCTTCGTCGTCGAGACACTGCCGGCATCCTTGTCGTGAGCGCCGCTACGACCGTTCTCCTGACTTGTCTGCTTCATGCTGTCCTCTGACGAGTTCTTTTCATTCATTGACGCGGTCATTGCGGCTGCTGTGCTGCCACTGCTCGCAGTGTCGTTCGAGTCGATCGACTTTTGCATGTTCTGAAACATTCATGAGATATATTAGCTATAGTTCAAGCGATTTCTACTGTCAGCACCGGCGGAATATTAAAGATAAGTATAGGTCGTGCATCATACTCGGAAACATTTTCTTATTTTTTATGGAAAATATTAGTTTTATGAAAATTTTGGTTAGAACCTTTTTTAAAGACCGGAAAATTATCTACAAAAACGGTCTTAATCAAAAAATACGTAGCGATGATAGTTGTTGAGATAATTGTGATAAAAGACGAGCAAAAATTTCATTTCGTTTGACATTATATACTTGATCGATGTTTTTAGGGATGAGTTTTTTATTATCGATAAATTCAGATATTTTTAAAATAAAGACATTAAATGTGTGTGTGTGTGTGTGACTCTGTTGAGAGAAAATGACTCTTTCAAACATCCTCATAACCCACATGGACTCAAGACAAATATGCTCGTCGCGTACCAAGGTCGATCGTGCGCTGTAAGTGCGCTACTTTTTTTTCCTTCAGCACGAAATGTACGTCAACATGACCTGTTTTTATTCCCATAAAGCTCATTGTCTCCTTGCAGTAACTGTTAATTTTATTATTCTGCCCAGAGAAAAATGACGTACCGTTATTCGTCATCAGAACTTAATTTATAGCGATGCGCCGAAACTCGCGGCGACGCGACTTTATTCAGTATATGTATAACCATCACATGGACCAAATAATTTTTAAGAGTCATATACAGAGCGCTCTGATATATACTCGTACTATATATTTTCAGCTCGTAAACCTTTGGAAATACCGTTGATTACTTCAAATTTATCTTTCGCGATAAAACTCAGAAACAATGAAAAATATTTGAAAAAAATAAACTCAAATAAAATAAAAATATCACAAAATTACTAAAAAAAAAAAAAAAGAACACGATGAAAAAAAACCGAAAAAATAATTTTTTAAAATGATAATAAATCTATGAGTCATAAAATATTTTTTAACAATTTACATAAGCATAAGTTAGAGCGAATTTATTATTTTTTTTTTTTTTTATTTTTTCCCTATCGATAGATTTGACTTTAACGTGAAAAAAACTAACCGATAAAAGTTTGAAACTTCCTTGAACAATTTAATTTAGGTTTGAAGTTTTTTCACTGTCTCAATTAATCAAAATTAGTACTAATATAAATTTTTACTACTACCTGAATATCAAACGATGACTTTTAGGATGATTTTACGATGTTAAAAATAAATTAATTTCTACAGACTTAACTGCAGTTAGTATTTATAATTGAAATACAAAAAATTACTGAGAAAATTTGAGCAGAAAAAAAGAGTTTAGTAATTCATTTGACTCATAAACTCTCATAAAAAATAATAAAAAATCGTCTTTTAATTTTTTAAACTGGGAAAAATCTAAAAAAAAAAAATACTTTTATCCACGTGTGAATATTATTCGACCAACAGTTGACCACGTTTACGATAAACGTGGCTCATTAAGGAGTCAAGTGAGAGAGGGCATGAAGCGTGTCAACAGGCAACAATATTATCTCAAAAGATCATTGTCCGGATCAATTGACAATTATAGCCAAAGGCACAAAAGTCAACGAGAGCAAAAATTCCTTTTCCCCCTTCATAAGTTACCATCATCAAAAAATCAGCAATCAAGCAGCCACGTGACTCACGTCACATATAAAGCGCGAGAAAAGCAGGCGATATATATTACGCTTGGCGTAACGAACTCGCAGGTGCAAATATCCGGGGTATTATCACTCGGAAAAAATTGTAAGCGGCGCGAATACGTGAAACCGGTGCACGAGAGCCAACTTGAGTGTACAAGTCTAAGAAGGAATTCGAATAACTCGCGGTGAAACGCGGTGACAGGAGCAAAACGCATATGAAAAACCGGTTTTCGCACGGAACTTGCGCACCACCAACGCGACAGCAAACACGTGGTCATATGGCGTCGTGTGGCATCAGAGAGCACATTGTCGCAAATCGCAGCCGGTGACTCAGAGGGCCAATTGGCGGCCAGTAAATAAGTCCGCGAACCAAATCACTGCCCGCACACACAATTAGTATCAATTTAGGACAATAAATGACCACTTTGCAGCATCAGCCAGAGCATATTATAATTAATAACACATGCTATTAACAAACTAACAAAAAAATCGACTAATCTGACGAGACTTTCGATGAATATTAAGACACGTACATCAGAGAGAACTCGCATCGGGGAAATTGTCGTAACGGGCTGCACACGTGATCAAACGAGTTGCGTTGTGCACTCGAGGCAAACATTAGCCCACAAGAACCCGCTACAGGATATTATTAATTATTAACACACTAAGAGACAACGCGTGGGCACTATTTTCTATGATTAGAAAAAATTTTGTGAGGAAGAAAAAAATCTGGCAGTTGACAGATGATGGCAGAAAGAATAATAAGGTGTAGTTAAGCATCTTATTTATTTTTATGGAAGTATTGGTGGATGTAGAGTCCAGCATTTATGTAAGCATGAGCGCGCGCGGAAGTTGAAGAGTGGCTGTTTGAGAAATTACCAGAGTCCAAGTAATCTCTCTTTCTGTCTCATAAGGAACGTCGCGGATTTATTTCTATCCGCTAGTAAAGTATATTGAGAGAAAAAATTTTATTTACAACGTTCTCATCAGTTTATATTAAAATACTGCGTGAAATATATAGGGATTTTTCAATATACGTTATTTATAACCTGAGATTGACCTCTACACGTGCGTTGAGTTGTAAATGCAAATATCGAGTACAATTACAATTATACTGCGTTTGTTGTCATAATAAATTTTTATCTTGATTTTAAAATGTTTCTGTGATGAGAATAAAAAAGCGCGAGAGACTTTGGCTGTGAGCTACAGGTAAAAAAAAAGGGTTCAACGAGTGGTTCTCTGGCATACCCACACGGAGCATGGAAAAGAAAGACGAAACACATAAAATTATGTGGTGCAAAAAAATATGAGAGAGATAATTTCAGGTGAAATACCAGTCAAAGTGACTTTCGTCGAATTTTAAACTCTGGATTTTGATTTAAAATTATTTTTTCAATAATAAATTTCATTCAAATTTAATATTCAATTTTTTAACGTTAAAAGCTGCAAAATATAAATCAATTTAAGCAACAACAACTAACTTTTACCTGAAAATCAAAAACGATCGTGTAGAAATATTGGAGAAATCGAAAAAAATCAATAAATAAAAAAGATAAACTATCATAAAGACAAGAAAAAATGAAGAAAAAAACTAAAATTCCAAGATAAAAACCTTATAGAGTAAAAAAAAAAAATTTTTCTAAGACAAAATTTCGGCATAAAAATACGAATAATATTTTGTAAAGAGATAAAAAAATTAATTTAGATTAATGAAAAAATTATGAACATGTTTTTAACATGTATATCATATAGAGAGATAAATAATATCCGGCAGAACTTCCGTCCGTCAGAATATTTCATTCTTTTATAACCATTGACGTTTAGCTATAATGGTTATACACATATGTGCATAGCTAAATTACCGGGGCGATTATTCAGGGCACAGAGAAATCACAACATTTGTGGCACGTCGAGGACATAAACTGAGCGGCCATCAATACGTCGGATTAGATTAGATTGCGATTAACTACGTGATTCGAGTTAACATACGTCAAATCACGCTTCTATTTACAAAACAGAGAACTCAATGCTGGAAACGGGTTAACTTAGTTATATTTTTATAGATTATCCAAAGTCCAAATCAGACACTGACCTATTCAAAACACCCCACAACTAATTCAACAATAAATTAATTAATTAATTACATAATAACACACTCAATAGCTGAGTGGAGTGCGAATCATTTCCATCACGTGTGTGATTATTTTAATGGCAAAAATAAAGAAACTGCACGCGTAACAATGCGTAGTAGGTGACAGTATGGGAAATTCGAGAAACCTCAAGTATAAGATTGAAACAATTGCCAACGATAAGAAATAATAGATGAGATAAAATAGAAAAAAAAATATGACACAACATGTCTGCCAAGTTTTTATTATTTCAATCGGTTATAATTAAAATAAAAAAGAATCTTGAAATTTGAGGAAAAAAAAAACCATTAAAAAATTTACACGCGAAATATATACCAATTGAATCGAAGTAAATTTGCTACCAGAAGGAACAAATACAGGTGTTAAAAAAATATCTAAAAGTAAATACAGGCATCATGAGTCTTTCATTGCAGTAATATTCGACTGGAATTGAAATTAATGTTCAAGCTAAAGATCAATAATTTTATTAAATATTATCTATAAATTATTACGAGCACTTGTGAATCATTTTCTTTCACTACAATAACGCGTGATGTCCCTTGCGGCGCCGTCAGTGTAATAGTATATAGCATCAGTTACATATCCACGCTTCACGAAACTCTATAAATCGTGAGTGTTGAGTAATTCACAATAAAACCCGGAACAGATAAGCCGAGAAACACAATATTCCTGCGCGTTTATGATCGACATTAAGTCATAACTTATTATCCGGCAGTCATATAATTCTTAAAAAAAAATAAAATAAAAAAATTTCTCATCCACGTGACCTTGAGCAATTGCATCATGAAAATATCATCATGTAATTTCCCATTAATTTATCCAGCTCTAACAATCTCCTTAAAAATTTTTTACAACCAAAAAAAAAAAAAAACAATTTTAATCATTTTTTTAGTCGAAAAAATCAGTCGGTAATATCGTTCTCCTCGTTCTAACTCAACTCTAACCTTTAAAAAAAAAAATATTTAAATTATCTAGAAAATTCCACTTGAATCAAATTTTATAGAAAAATGCGTGATAATTTGATTTTGACCAAAAATCGGTCAAACCCCCTATCACATAATCCCCATTTTGATCATTAAATTCGCGGGATAATCGATCGATACAAAACACTGCTTTTTTTTTGAATCCACAAAGTACTCACATCGTCGACAGAGCTGATGCTTCCATCGGACTTGGCCTCGTGCTCGACGGTCGCCGGATTCCTCTCGGGCGTCTTGTTCACCTTGATGTCCGGCATACTGCCCCGGATGACAATGTTGTTAGCCTTGTAATATTCGTCAGCCTCCGAGTCGACAACGAGAAGCTTCGTCTCGTTGGGAAAGGCCTTAATTCGGTCGACCACCTGTTTGTGCGTCTCATTCGCGATGTTAATCTCATTCACTTCGATAATCCGATCGCCCTGACGCAGCCCGGCAGCCTGGCTCGGCGAGCCGTCATCCACCTTGCCGATAAATTGACCATTCTTGCCGCGTTCCGCGTGCAGATTGAATCCATAACCATCGAAATCTTCCCATTTGACGATGTGGCACAATCGTGCACGCGCGGTCTCATCATTTTTCATCGACATCACGATTCGTACTCAAAAACACTTCACTCAATATATATCCGCGCGATGCACACCTGATACACGTTTTCAATAGCGCTAGCAAGTGCCCTCACATGCACACACCGCAGGTTTGCTTTAACCAGTCGAATTTACCGAACACCAGCTGTGTGCGCTTCTCCCACTTGAGTCCCCCCTCCCCCAGCCGCAGTCCCCTCCCGCACTCTCTCTTTCTTGCTCACTTTCACGGTTGGCTTTTTTGTCACGGAAGATCGGCTCCACGGTCCGCGGCCTCTGCCATCGCCATCAAGGCCGCGGAGTTGCGCCGGATTTTCGGTTGAAAATAAATTTTTCCCCTCGCGCCGTTAAATTTCATTTAGCAGACACAATAAAACTCGAAATCAAATACATAGGCCTTTCAGCTATATGTGAGAGTATATGGCCGAGAGAAGAGGGGACTCACGCCAGTGGCGACACGCCGCGGTCGGGTCGGTCAACTTGTCGCCTTGCTTATCGGCCGATCGATGGGAAACGCAAACGATGATCATGATGCAATGGCTGGTGTCAGGGCTATTTGCCAGCGGTTATATTACATGATAGGCCCTTGCAGATGAGAAATATTTTATACTTATTTGTTATAGGTCTGTATATGAGACGACTTGGGCAAGCAGAGGGCAATGGCGCGCGTAATGGTGTTTGTAGGAGCGGATAAACGACAGTGTCGTAACTTTGTGGATATATAGACAAATATATCTTTGTAAATAATGGTGGCGATGATGCAACACTGCTGGCATAACAATGGGGCATGTAAGCAAACAATGTGCAACGATAAAGGAAGCGCAGGTAAATTTGAGCAATGTATATTTTATTTGCTGTATGCAAATTATTCATGGGATTTGTGAATTTTTTTATTCATTTCAAAGAGATGATGAATTTATTTATTTTTACAGTTTGTGATTCTTGATCCACTACTCCTGCCGGGGGCTTTTAATCGATGTGCAGAGGTAATGATTGAGGATGTGCATGCATATACATACATCCTGTGTAGACTGTCGTACCAGTCGCGGCACAGGCTCGTTTGCGATTACGAAATGTCAAGAATGGTAATTCTAAGTAATTACCAACATATGTATATTATTGAATCTTGCTGGTAACTGTTGGAAAAAATACATATAATTTAATTATACAAGTAACAATGAGAAAATTCTTCTTATTTTTTTTTTTTACTTATTTGTGACTGACAATTTTTTTAACTACCGGTTTTTTTTTTTTTTTTTAGATAATTTTGAGAGTAGAAAAAGCTGTATTTGTTTTTTTTTGTCGACATACTTTTTATCTTATCTTTTACGTGATTTATTGTTGAGGTGAAGGAACTTTCGATCCGTGTGCTCGCGAGAGTGGAAAAATCTTTATTCTCAATGAAAATAAAAAGACATTATTTATATATACATGCAAATTAAGGTCAGAAATATATATATAGTGCGCTACTATACTAGATTGCGCGACATATGTACAATCTATTAGGTTGGAAAAAAATTTTTCTTGATCATCGCACCTCTTGTATAATTATTCATATCTGTCATGACAAATTTTAATCGCATAGGTTGGCGTGATTGTTTCAGCTTGAGATGTTCAATGCTGTTGGCGCTAATTGTATAGTCTCGCGTTCACGCAATGCATGTGATGGAAAAAATATATCCTTGCTGTGAGAAGCAGAGAGGAATTTAGAGAGAGGAGAAACACACATCGTAATCGGAATTTTCTAAGAATGTGGGACATAAAAAAAAATCTCATATATGAGATATATTTTTTTCCTAAATTAAAAAAATATACATATACATTTAAAATCATTGAAAATTTATGTAATTACTCGATGTACATACACAGTATGATGATTAAATATATTTCAACCATTGTAAAAAATTTAAATTACAGGAATATGTCATCATTAATCTGAGATTTTTTATCATGATTTATTGTTCAACTGTATATTCAAGTAACTATATAATTTTCAATCAAATTATTCATCGAGGACCAAAAACTATTATTTATAAACAAAGAGAAAACGTAAATATTTTTTATTTTATAATATAAATTTATAAATAATTTCAGAAAGGCCATTTTAATAATGTATTTTCATTATTTCCACTTTCTTAAACTGTAAATAATTTATAAATTCTTTCCAACTGCTATTTTTTCTTCTCTATATACGAATAGAGGGCGACGGAAGTTCTACGAAGTGAGCATATTGCTATTCTAAGCTCATTTGATGCCAGTGCTCAACAACAGAAGTTTCATTGCATCGTGCAAAATACCCTTTTAGTATCAAGAGTTTCATAAAACATAACGAGAAAATGCGTGGATATTGTGTGGCAGATGCTGGAACCGTTATGATTTTACATAAAACAGTGTCAAGATGGTTTACAGGTGCGTAGAATGCCTCGAAAAAACCCAAGTGTCGCTTAAAATCAATTAAAAAAAAAATGTTTATCGATAAAATCATATTTAAAAATACTTTTCTGTGTAATTAAAACAAAAAAAAACTAAGTATGTGATGATATAACGGTTCGTAAACCTCCGAATGATTGTTATCGTGACCTTGCGTTATATCTATGACGTTCAAGGCAATTTCCTCTGATAAATTCTACGAAAATCCGATGATACTGTTATCAAATTTTATGATGTATCTTTCAGATTATCATCGGGCATTCGAGTACATATATAAATATTTCGTGTGAAATAAAATTTAAATAAAAAAAATCCTTATATCAGCTGAAATACCAATTGAAGGAGTGAAAAAAAAAAATTATTTTGCCCATTCAAAGGCGAATAACGAGTGATTACAAGTGAAAAAATACAAATTTATAATTAAAAAAAATTCAGCGCAGGGCTCTGCGATAACTTATGTCGGTTCTGAGTGCCTGGAAGTGGCTGCGCACGCAGTTTGCGCATGCTGTCGTGCGCGTTGCAGCGTTGTAGACGTTCCGATTGTAGTTCTCCGCGATCCCTCGAGCACTTAGGAGTATACTGTCGATATAAAATAGTGCAATATACCCTCTGCAATCCGTCAAAACAACCCTGAATACGCTTGTAAAATCGTGAATCTGGATTTAGTAACAAATAACAGTGTGTAATATGCCAGGGAAATTAATCAACTGCCACGTTGTGTGGGATCGAGTGTGATTCAACATTGTCAGGCACAATACAAACGGTTATTCGTCCAATGAGGCTGTGACGCTCGTAACACAAACATGTGGAGCCCCACGCACGTTCAGGTTACAGGTAGGTGTTTTAGGGATTTTTTTTTCACATCGTATGTATGTACATACATGAGGGTGACGAATCACACGCGACAGGTGAGCAACGGGGCTGGTAAGTGGGTAGGTAGGTCACGTGAGTCAATGCACCGTAAATTCTTGAATTAATTATGTTATTGCAATTTTATTGCTCATACATGCGCGACATTTTTTCATTTGTTATTATATGCATTGTCTGCATTTATATGGATTTGATGAAACCATGCAAAACGCGATGTACGCATTTAGCGTGCGCTCGAGTGCCAAGTCCACCTTTGTGTATATATACTAAGTCATGACGTGTGCGTCTTATGGACTTGACTAACGGTTGTCTGCGACAAAGAATAGAAGAGTAACAGCTGATGTACAGTTGCCACATGCCCCCCCAATCGATTCACCGATGTCTTTGTGGCTTTTCAACATTTTTTTTTATCATAAATCCACGAAATTTGAGCGAAAAATTTCTTCGAAATTTTTTGTTTATCTTCTTTTTCAATTGGAAAATTAATTGAAAGCTATTTCATGACATTTCTGCAATAACCTTTCGTTGTTTAAGGGTTAAAAAAATTTTTTAAGGGCTCTCGAGTGCAAAAAAAAATGTTATCACGTTTTAGCTAGAGGTTATATCAGTTATACAATGAAAAATATAAATAAATAAATTTTTTTATGTGACACATTTTGACAAAAGTTCATTTAACAGAGTGAAAAAAAAAATGAATAAATAAATAATTTATGATCTGTATCAACTTATGTCAAATTATTTCAAGTTTTTTAGGGTAATTTCAAGATATCCAAAATTTCGTGCTACTTAAAAAATTTATTTAATTATATTTTCTATTATAACTGATAAAATCTCCTTAAACTATTTTATTATAGTATAGCCATTTGTTCCAAACATAAGTCGAAATTTGTATTATTCATGTAGTAGGTATTTATGATGCAAAATTTTTACGCTTTTAAGCGCTCGAGGGCCCTTAACAAAAACCATTCACAAAAAAAGATTAAAAAATGTCATTATGAATAAAATTGAAAAAAAAAAAATTAATAACAATCCATAAATTGTTAAAAAAAAGTTTTGCATGATATCAAGATGAATTATTTTGAATTACGAAAGAATTAACATTTCTTTACGTTTAATAACAAAAATCTTCAGAATTTCTCTGCATGAATTTTTTTTCTTCAGCATACGAGTTAAACCAGTGAATTATTATGGTATAGTGAAAAGAGAAGCCGCACACGAGAAACTGGATCGACGCGATTTCCCCGCGAAAACTCACCGCGTGAAACATGTACATATAATGCAAGCGAGAGAGCAGACACACGTCAACAGGAACGTGTCTGGCAAGAGGATCCGTTTAGAATGAACAACCGGCAGATTTTCTCACTGGATATATATCAACCATCAATATGCATAGAAACCCCGTATCCATAAAATTATCATAAATAAAAAAAACCCAACAATCACGGAAGCATAAAAACGACGAGGGGGCATCGCAGCTCCGGGAAATCTGGTCGCGCGAGGTTCGTGCATCAAGTAGGGTATAGCCTTTCTCATCCAGTTCCCCTGGCCGTGAAAAAAAAAAAATCCTTTCTGTCAAGCTTGACCTCTGATCATCCAGAAGACGCGACGCCGTGCATTTAATTTAATTATTACGCGCACGCAACGTGGACAGAATATAATCTGGTGAAAACGAATATAGAAAAAAAGGGTAGACAAGTTTTTTGTTGAAGAATGTCAATTTAACGACAATGCGTGAGATTCGCAGGATGCACTTAGGTGCACGCATGAATTTTTTTTCTACAACGTGATCGCGCAAGTTTTATTTATTGCAGCAATTGTAAAAAAAAAAAATTTTCCGCAAATTTAGCATACTGATAAAAAGGACAAATTCAACCCTAAATTATATTTTACAATATTCCAACAATAATTTTTCAATACTGACCGTTATAACAGTTGTTTTTTTCAATTAAAAAAATTTTTTTCTCTTTATCCAAACGACAAATGAATTTTTTACAACCAACGTAATTTAGATTAGTGGACTGAACTAATTTTAAAATTGGTATTAAAGTCGTAGAAATATTTTTCAGCAAAGAAAAATTTAATAATAATGAAAAACTTGCGAGATGTTGATTAACTTGAGATTTTTTGTTTCAGTCCAACGCGCTCGAGGACTGCTGACCAAGGGAAAACACAGTAAGTTGAACTTTTGACGGTTTATTAAGGATAATTGCGGACCTCAGAGTGGAGCATTTTGCTATGAACATAAAGTGCGAATGAAGAATGTTATAAAAGCGAGAGGAAACAGAGTATAATAATCGAGCTGCATCGGCAAGTTGATGGGGCTCGTAAGGAAACACCTCATGAATAAGTTAAACTGTATAACATAAACTTGTCTGCTGCTTCGTGGTAGAGATTGTGTTAATTTACGGTTAGAGCTAACTGGACACTTGCATCAAGTTTCAAAAAAAAAAAAAAATTCTTTAGGTTTCAGATTTGAGTCTATTTTTTTTCTGTATACATTTTTTAAACTTAAAAAATACTTATCTTAAATTTTTACGGCTTTTAAAAATATTTTAATCGATTGAAAATCGAAAAAAATTTTTTTTCAAAGATGAATTTAGTGATGGAGACACGTAAACAATGGATATTTATACCTCTGAAGGTCAAATAAATAATGACTCGTAATTTGAGCAAACAATTGTGTTAAATTGTGTCATATTGTTAATAATTAATTGTGAAGAATGATTTAACCTTCATCAACGCCCACTTTCTTTTTCACTTTATAGAGACAAACGACTGCTTCGTGACTATTGGCCTAGGAAAGGAGAAGTATCAGACGTCGGTTAAAGAAAAAGCCACTGAGAATGTTGAGTGGCATGAGGAATGTGAGCTTCAGATACCATCGCATGGAAATACCGCGGAAATTGTTCTCACTGCTCTGCATCGTAACTTCCTGGGCGTTGACGAGTTCCTGGGAATGATAAGCGTACCCCTGTCCAGTTTTGACGTTTACGAGAGGCCAAGAAACAGATGGTAAGTAGGAAATTTTACTATAATAATAAATTTATTTCAATTACCAATCATAAAAACAATATTATTGCTTCATTAATTTTTATCATCCTATTTTTTACACCTCATTTAATCATTCTACTGAGCATATTAAATACTATGAGCTATCTAATAAGCTTTTTAAAATCTTTTCATCCTCTTAAATAGAACAAAAAAATGTGAAAAAAATTATTTTTCAATGAAAAAAGACTTTTTTATGATTGAAAAAATTTTTTTTTTCTCGACAAAAACACCTAAAAACCTCATATAAAACTTGAAATTTTATAAATAAGTTTTAAAAGTGTTAAATTTTGATTTAACTGATTTTAAAAAATTCAAAAATCATCGGGACTAGTTGGATATCTACTTGACATAGGACAATAGCATGTTGCAGAGTTAATGACAAAAAATGTTATTGACATACAACACTCGAGTGATGTCATTAAAAGCCACAGTTGATCAGCAAAACAGTCGATAAATGTCAAGCTATTAATAATAAAGTTGGTTGTCAATACCAGGTACACACTTGGTAGCAAGCCCGGCAAGGAAAACACGAAAGAACGGGGTGAGCTGGAAGTGAAGATAGGCTTCATTGTCAAAGCTGGCAGTTTGACGGATCTCACGAGAAAGGAACGTCACAAAAGTTCCCTTGGACAGCTGTCAACGGCAGCTCAATCGATCGGCGGAAGTCTGCTGAGTATTGCAAGCCTGGAGAAACGCAAGGGCCTGAAGAAATTGGCCAAGTCAATTGGCAGTCGAGTGAAGAATCGAAGTAAAAATAAATTAAACAAGAATGAGTTTGATGAGATTGATGAGCATCAGAGTAGACCTTCAGGGCAAGAGCCAGGTGAGGCTGACCCCGGTGTCATTAGTGAGGATGATGATGAGTTTACGGTGAGTTATATCAGAAATAACGACAATAAAAAAGTGTTAACAGATTTATAATAATTTTGGATTGAAAATCTTGTTTATAGACTAAAAAAGAGTCTTAAAAAAAATTTTTTTTTCAAAATTTCATAGTTTTCGAAATATTGTAAAAATAATTTACGTTGATAAAATGATGATTTTTTAATCTAACATTGAAATCATTTTTATAGAGAATTTTTTTGAGCTAAAGAATAATTTATGACTCGCGATATTTATGTGGGAAAAATGACAAAAAATACTGGCATGATAAGTTGTACGTATATAATTTTTGTTTTTTGTTTTTTTTTTTTTCCAGTTTGACGATTTATCACACAAGAGTTCAGCGTCATCCCTGAATGCTCCAGTATCCAGCGGTATTACGTCAGGCTATTCAAGCAATTCTACAACAACGCAAAGCTCTTTGTCACGTGTCGCAGCAGATTTGAACACACCAGTGTCCTCGCCGACAAACACAGCGCCAAATAAACCTCCTCGTTCAACTGTCACACCCACGACGACGTCATCCACGAATTCAGAGCAGGACGAGTGGGGTCGGAAGCTTTACGGTATAGCGTCGAATAATGCGATGAAGAAATGGGACAATAAACCACGAATCACGGTGGACGAGCCAAAAGACATTGGCGATGTGTCTCCCGTAGCGTCTCCATCGCCGACGCCGCGGCTGCGAGACAATTCCGAGCCACTCACTCCTGCTCCGCGTGAAATTATTCAAACAAAGCGCACGATAAGGGATGAAAAAAGTCCGGCCAAAGATCGTAATTTCAAGGAGGAAAAACAGATCAGAGAGAAGAGTCCTAACCCGAAAGAAGATAAATTGAACGGTAAAACAGTGAAAGAAGAGAAGCTCTCCAAGAAAGATAAGAAAAAGGACAAAGAGAACAAGGGTAAGGACATGGTTGATGAGCTACAGTATTCCTCGGAGAGAATTATTATTGGTGGAGAGGATGGAATGAAAAATACAATAGGGATAAAGAGTAGATTGCCTCATGAAGTTCTTGCCCAGTTCGAGGGGAAAACCAGAGAGGTGAGCGTGAACACAATTTTGTTTTCCAAAATATCTTGAAAAATATGATAGTTACCGAAGTTTCACAAATAACCTTTTTTTTAGTTTATAAAATTCTCTATAAAAAATCATCTATGATGAAATTTCATATTTTTCATATTTCTCAAGATATCACGTCACCAATATCGAAAAGGTGTATATTCTTTCATTTTTTGAACACTTGATTGAAAAATTTATCGAAAGTAATAATAATATGTATCCAAAGTGACTGTTGAAACGTTTGGTTAAGATAAAAATTTTTTTTTTGTAAAAATTTCGAAGGCGTTTTTTTAATACCCCTTGGAAATATCACAATTTTCGTGATTTTTTTCGTTTTTTAACGATAATTCGGTGAATAAGCAAGCTAACGAAAAAAGTTACTAGAGTTGAATCATTAGCTACAGCATTTGCTACAAAAAACATTTATAAATATTTTTTATATCTCGCTTAGTTTTTAAGATATTACGATTTTTTTGAAATTTTGATTATTTAACATATCTCGAAAAAAAATCAAAATATCAAAAAATTTTGTTCTACATTTTTTGTAGAGAATTGAAACTCCTATCATTTTACTTCCATAAAATTTTTCGTTATCTCATTTTGTTACCGAGTTATCAGCAAAAAACAAAAAAAAAAAACTATTAATCATCAAAATTTTTGTGAGTAAAAAAAATTTTTATCTCTCGATCAAGCATTTTAGTTTCATTTTTTCTCACAAAAATTCTCAGTTTATATGTCCTTTTGGCATCGATTTAAAAATGTCCTGTAGAATAACACGTTTGATTAATGATTAATTTTTTTTTAGGATCTCATCGAGCTAGCCTTGCAGCTGAAAATGGACCTAAATAACAAAACACGACGACTTGCCGACCTTGAAGACTACATTGACTCACTGTTGTTGCGAGTGATTGAAGTCTCGCCAAGATTGCTACAGAATCCTTTCCCAACCAATCGGCGTTTATCTACGCCAGGAAATCAATGATTATAACAAAAATTATTTGCGAATAATCACTCTCTTCCAAATGTTGTTGCCCAATTGAAACTCGAATATTTTTGTAAACCAGAATTTATATACGTACGTGTAAGTGTAAAAAATTGAAAATTCCATTGATCACTCGATGAGGAAATCAGTTTTTAAAAACAAATTAAAATGATTTTTTTTTTCATAATAATTCTAATATGCTTTACAATTCATTTTGCTAATTCATCGTTAAATTTTTCAATGTTGATGTTTGTATAAATTTACATGTTTGAATTTTGCTTCGGTGAATAATATGTTTTTTGTGATTGATTGGTAATGATTAGAATTAATTTTTGTTTATTGATTTATTTAGGATAGTTTTTTAGATGTAAACAAAAAAAATTGTCTTCCTTTTGAAATATGAAATCATGCAATTTTTTCGCGCGCGTTTTGTTATCCGTCCGTTTTTTTCCTCGTTTTTTTCTCTCTCCCAAAGAACGTTTTGTTGTTCGTAGATATTAAATAAACAATCCAAATGTGTCAAATACGTTTTTTTTTTTTTTTTGCACAGGTGAGAAATAATTATTTATAAAAACCAGTGCCTTATGCATTAAATAATAAAGAAAATCATTGACAATCAATATAACTTGTTTAAAAATAATCTATTTAACGTCTTTTAAATTTATTTTTAATATTTCATTCATTATTCACAATTAAATTTTTTTTTTCCAATTTTGAAAAATTTTTATCAGAGATTGGGGAAGGTTTTCAACTTATCGACGGTAAAAAAAAAACGGCTTTGAAGTTGCGCGGCAGATGGCGATAGTTTGACGCTTGAAAAAAATCAAGAGACACAAAAGGAAGAAAATAATTACTCGTCTTCTTTTCTCATTTAAATTGTTTATGAACCTTTGTGAAACTTTGAAAAATTTTTTTTTTTGTTTCTTTATTAGAAATGATTTTATGCATTAAAATATAATTTTTAATTAAAAAATTTAGAAGACAAAAATGAACAAAATCATTTAATTGAGTTAAAGTTTAGCAAGCACATCTGCAGTAGAAAATGAATTAAACTTTTAAAAAAGCACTTTCTGTAGAAAGCACCTTTTATGAAGCAGGTATGTCCCTCGATACCAAAGTTGCAGGTTTTTAATCAACGTCTTAAATTAAATTGAACGCGAAACTCAAACTTGGAATAAAACTTTTATCACTTTTAAATTTTCCATCAGTCAAGTTCCATAGCCTGTGCAAGTTCTAACTGTGTCAGAAATTTTTTCATTTTTTTTTTTGCTATTTCCTTTTGTTTTACATCAGAAGTCTGGAATTTCAAAGGGGAATGCATATTAAAAGTCATTTATAAGTATATACTGATTTAATAACATTTAATTAAAATGTCTTACTACTAAAAAAATTCCATTTTTATTTTTTTTTTTCTGCTTTAAGAAGTAGATAGGTATATTTCAAGCATTTGCCCGGCACAATGACACACGATGACGAGGTGAATTAATTTTTCCCACGATCGCCGAGCAACAAGTTGATGCAGGTGGACGATATACGAATGAAGTGGAGCATTTATTAGGCTCAAAGGAGCAAAGTATAGCCGGGAATAATTCTGGAGAGGACGCGAAGATTACCATTTGAGATTATAGTTGAGGGAAAAAAAAATCTTTTTTTTTTTTCGATTTTTAAGCGCATTCGGTGTGATATGAGTTATCGACTTTGACGTTCCTGACGCGATGAATAATCTAAATCACATTCGATTCGTCCTTTATTCTGGATGGTTTTACACTCGGAATTTTTGTCACGTAGAGGAACTCAACTGGCGCGAGCTCACATTGTTCCAGACATTTTATTCGCTGGGCATCCTCATAATTTGTGGGACCGCACGTCCCAGTTGCCGGTGCCAGAGCGTGACCTATCACCCGAGCGCGCTTCAACTCGATCCTACTCATCTCTATACAAATTTTTATCCCAAAAGAACTATACTCTCTGTCCACGGTATCAAATACTACGAGTCTATCAAAAAATCATATGACAATATTTTTATTTATTCATAATTAAACATTATTTGGCAAATTCAATCGATTTATTCATTAATAAACTTGACATTTTAATAAATCGCTTGAAAAAAAAAAATTTTTTTCACTTCTCTTTGAAGCAGAAAAATTTTTTTTTCGACTTTTACTTCCAATATAAAAAAGATAAAATAACGCTTGCCAATAATTTTCATAAATTAAAGCGTTATAATTTATTTTGTTTAACAAAAAAAAAAAAAGAAAAATATCTGTTGGTATTAAAAAATTCCTTTGACAGTGATTAAAAAATTTATCTTGAATAAAGTGCATCACAATTAAATTCACAATAATCTATAAGAGCCTCGCGACAAAAAAAAGGTGACGAAAAAATAAATACTTAAATAAAAAAAAATCAAAGACCCGCAGTATTTTTATTAGCTTGAGAGCCCTTAATTTCACTGTGCGGTCATTGTGCTGCGGTGAAATAGCAGCAAACGGGCTGTTTGAATTTGTGGAAAACTTTTATCGTCCCTTCGAGCTCTGCTATTGTGAATGTAAAGAGAAAGGGCGCGCGCGCGCGCGCGACTGTTAGCATAATTGGCATTCATATTGGGTCCGAGAGGCATTTGGGTTGTTGGCAATGAGAGGCTGCGCTCTCAACACAAAAGACAATTTCGGGCGTACCATGAATGGGCTACGCGATATTCTTGCGAAGTTAATTTTCACGGTTGTACTGTGTGAGTTCAAGAGGCCAATGATAATATTCTCTAGGTCTCTTCTCCAAGCCGCATAACGAGCTCGCGGCAATGAAAAAAGAATTGCGCACCGCACTGGCTATATAATGATATAAAAGTCGAAAAAAAAAAAAATAAAACAATCATCCTTCAGTCTTTTAATAAATAATTATTGAAATAAATTTGTTTTAGTGATAATTAAAAAAAAGTATATAAGAAATACTGTGAGAAATTGAATTCACAGTGAAATATATTTCAAATGAATGCAGTTGAAGTGAAAAGTAAATGAAATAAAACTTTTGTGAATTTAAATTGCTTGTGAAATTAAATTTATATCGAGTCGCTATTCACCAGTTTAATGAAGAAACTATATATATAAGAAAAAAATCTTGTTTTAAGGCTGCGAGTACGATAGTTGTCGCCAAGTTACAACTTGATATACACGTTGAAAAATCGTTAAATACACGCTCGAGGATGACGACTATCGCGCTGACATCAGCGACAAGAGGAGTGAGAAAAAGCGATCGTCCAAGATCTGTCGACCGCGGCATGTGCACACCGGGATATAGCCCTCCAATCAGCCAACTTGGCTGAAATCCAGTTGGTCGAGCTGAACACGGCCAACTCGGGGTGGTAGCAAGTGCAATCGATGGTGTTTCTCGCTGGAAATACCGGTCTACATGTAGCTATATTGTATATTACTCGTGGAAAAAATGTCGACATTGTTGATTGTCTCGCGCGACTTTTCAGACTACTCGTAATTCATAAAATATTCATACTTTGCAAATTTTCTGCAGACGACCAACCATTCAATGTAATAAAATATCGAAAAAATGCTATTCCTCTCTCTACAAAAAAAAATATATATAAATTTTTCCCTTATAACTATATAAAAAAAAAAAACATAAAATTAAAGAATTTATTAAAATTTAGAAATTTATTTATTCAATTTACAACGCTAAGGGGTTGTAGATTTTTTTCAGGTATTTTTAGGTCTCTAAACTAACTTAAAAAAAAATCTCATCACTGGCCAACAATGTCTTGTCTTGTTTATAATTTTTACATGAAATCAAAAAATTTTTTTATAAGCCATCTTCAAGTATAACTAAATTACGTAATGTTATTATCAAAGAAAATGCTGTGAAAAATGTTTTTCCTTCAATTTTTCCCTTATAAAAATATTTTCAATATAAATCGCAACATCTCAGAGAAGTGTGTATATTTTTAGTATAATTTTTTTTTAATAGTTTAACGATTTGAAAAAAAAAAAATTAAGGTCTTCCACGATGTTAATAACATTTTTACGCTTATGAAAATAAGTTGCACGAGGTAAAAGAATATTCAGCCACGTTATGCTTGTCTTTCAACTAAAAGGCCATCACTTGGCAGTAATTTTCATATACACTCACACGTACTGTATACACTCAAGCAAAGCGTATTCACGGGGTCTTTTCATCAGCAAGCAACGTCGCGATGCGTCGTTTGAAAGTTGAGAAGTGGTATGATGAAGGTACACGAACAACTTGTAAAGGTTTAAGCAAGATATTTAAGACGCGCTCTCGGACTAGTATCAAACGTGAAAATTCTGCATTTCGAGCACACGTCAATCGACCAGCGACATATTGGTCCTTATCAGGTGATTGCCCAAGATCCCAGAGGTGCTCAATCTACTCTAATGGCTTGTGGATATTTTAATTACGCTAAGAGGCATTGCGACAGGCATCACCTCCTCGGCTGAGCACACGTACAGCTACACCACTTGCTTTGAATTTCCGAGCTCTCTGTCCGGACAAGCGAGCTAATTAACGTTGAAAATATTTATACAAGCTAATAAACTTGATGAGAAAGTATATTTATTTAGTTGAATATATCTCAATTTCATATTAATACCATCAACATGAGATTTTTTTAATTTTTAAAATATATCTCAGTAAAATATGACAATTTCATACATGACTATGACCATGTATAAATATTTTATGATACATTTTCATCCTGAAAGAGGCTTTTATCTACTCATCTCATCATATATTTTAATTTTTTTTATGTAAAAAAAATTTTTAATTATTGTTATATGCAAAATAGAAACTTTGAAGAATATTTATATTTCATATTTCAATTTATGATAAAAGCTTTCTTTCAAAAAGATTTTCCCTGAGTGAAACAAATCTCACAATTTTTTTTCGAAATAAAAAATTATAAATACATTATTTTTAATGTAAAAAATTTTTTTTTCAATTATAACTTATTTTAAAAACAAAAAAACAGGGATAGATATTTCATTTCAATTTAGTGGGAAAAAAATTCTTTTATATACTTATAATCTTTCGCGAAAATAATTTAAAAAATAATTTTTTCCAAATGATGCTTTTAAAATACAATATGGGGTATTAGGAATAAATGTTCTTGTGTAATTTAATGAAAAAGTAGCCAAAAATTAAAACGACGAGAGCTTGAATATTGTGTTGAAGTAATGCAGCGTGTCAGCGATGAGTTTGATGCCAGAAAGGCTAATAATAATGCGGAAAAATGGGTCGTAGATTGGCACGCGATGCAGCTCGGGTCATTCGCTCGATAAAGTCGTTACTGGCTCTTGTCGCAACGGCCTATCAAACGTACGTAAGCCATCATAACGGCGGGGTCATAGTTATTACCGTCAAGAGACACGTATGAGGAAAATATCGATTAGTCAACATCAGTCGGAAGCACGCGTGTGTTGCATGAGTGTACAGTGTGTGTGTGTGCGCGATGCTGGGGTCGTCGAGTACGTCGGCCTCCCTGTCTCCTATTCTCACTTGCTCTCGGCCCCGCTCGCCGCAGAATGAACGCCGAGTTGTACACGGACGGTGTATAACAAGACTTGGTTACATGAGCGCGTTGACGTCGCTCGCAGAGCGTCGCCCGACTGATTTAGGAATATATGCATCACGGCAACTTTAGCTATATCCATGTGTCCAAGTGATTATTATCGCGCGAGCTCTCCATCAGTCCCTTACAATTGTCAAATTCATCCTCTGACAGCGCCAATTGCCCGTTCAACATGCAACTTTTATTTTTTTCAGTTCAACAAGAACATTTTACGAACAGTGTGATTAATCTCGACATTTTTCACATGAGCTATAGTTTATTGAATAAAACTATAGTTTTTTAAATCTGATTTTTCACTGAAAAAAAAAATATTTTTCCACAATATTTAACGAATTTATAAAAATTTTTAGACATTAATTGATATTAACTGTTAAAAAAACAAAAAAAATCTCATTTTTTTCTGTTTTATCTATAGTTTTGAAAAGTAACACGACGAAAAAAAATTTTTTTGATCGTTTTACGACCAAAAAATATTTTTTTCACGATTTTTCTCAAGTATATATTTGAGTAAAAAAATTATTTACTGTTATATAATGTAAAATTCATTAAATATTGAGTTGAAAAATTCTCATTTGCTGTATTTGAGATGGATAGAAAAAATTAATAAAATTCCTCCGAGCGCGTAATTAATTGCTACAAGTTTGCTACAAGTTTCGTGGTCACAATATGTTAATACGATGGAAGCAGTGTGCGTGCAATTTGACAGACTGACGTGGCCCCAACCTCCGTGACGTAAACATAGATCACCAGGAAACCCGATGACGGGATAAGATGTCTCTCCCGGGAGTCTATCATCGACACATGGTGTGACCGCGCTTCACCGAGCGCAATGGATTATTAATTAATTGCGAGAGGCACTCTCGCGCACGCATATCAGTGATTGGCCCGGAGGGGCGTCAACGAATATGTACGCCGTAACGAGATATACATGAAGCCGTATCAGCCTCCTTTTCCGCCTCTTGCTATCCAGCATTCTCTTTGCTTATTATATCCATCGCACGCTCGGGTACCATCATCATCATATTGCCATTTCTATACATATAGATTCTCCATCGACACACATCATACATGTACAGATAATTAATTATATGCACATACATGAACGCGCGGTGAATTATGTGACAAAACGAAATCTTGGTTGACGTGGTGCATTTTCTGTTTAAATTCCTCCATATATACATTTTGAAAGCACACGCGTGACGTTAAACATTATAGTCATCAAACAACTAGCCGGAATATGCTCGGTTAAAAGGGTTGTGCTCTCAATAATTATTCAGGCGTCCTTTTCCATTCCTGTTTCCGACAAATCCGATTATCATCAAAATTTAATTGCATATCCATATTTTATTATATATACTGTATAAATTATGTAACTAAATTTTTCTTTAGCAATTTTTTTTTTTTCATTAAAATATCCAACTAATCTATACCTATCAAACTTTTATATTTGTACTTGAACAAATATTCAAGCTAAATGAAATGAAAAATTAAATTTTTGCAACAAGAAAAATTTTTAAATGTTATATAAAAAAAAATTGCGCGATTTCTATTTGAAAAAATTGATGGGATATTAATTAATATCAAAGGAAAAAACTTGAAGATTGTAGAGAAAATAAAAAAATGATCGTGTGTGGAAGAGTGCTTATAAAGATCTTGAGAGCCGGTAGAGAGCAGCGTAATCGAGTTTCACAGCGGCGCGAACTTATTGAAATCGTCGATAAATTACTCATTCTCATGGGATGGTAACGTGACCTGAATGAAATAGAGGTTGTTACATGGGCAAAGCGTCTTGCGAGTGATTGCTGTGCCGCAGGCTAAAAGGTGGCTCAACAGAATGTACGATATATAGTGGCTGGTGTGGCGAGGAGGAGCGCGAGATATATTACATCGACGAGGAGGCTCATCGCATTCGTCCTGCACCAGAAGCTGTACATGTCCATAACGCAAATACAAATCTCGCTGTAGAGTTTAACTTGAGCATATATACACACACAGAGCATGAGAAAGACGAGTCGAGTCGTGAAATTGACGAGGACGAAACATTTTCACGGCTCCCACTCATAAAACCTTAATATATACATATATAAGGGTTCATCCTAGCCCGGATAAATATTGAAAGAGAACTTTGGGGCCATTGTTCTCTAGGCGAAAGCCATTGCGGAAATGCATTCCGCTTGGAATATTCAATTCTGTGGCTGCCCCGAATTTTCCACGACTCTATGAAAATTCCATGACCTTTTTCATTCGCTAGATTGCATTGCAATTATCCTAAGTATATTTATTTTCCACGGGAAAATACACAACAAAAAATACTTACTACCGGGAAAAATTACAAACATGAATAACCTTCTAGAAAAAAAGACAATTTTTTTTTCAATTTTAATTACTTCAATATTAAGTATAAAAAAATATTTATCCTGCAATATCTAATTTTACAAAGCAGCATTAAATATAAATTTTTAAAAAATTTAATTCATCATATCTAAATGCCAAACATAATTAAAATTAAATTTCTTCTTTCTTATTTAATTTGAGTATTTTAATTTATATCAAAAATTATTTGAGTGATTGTAAAACTGTACGAAATTCAACCTTCTTTAAATTGCGTTAAAAAGTAGAAAATACTGTATGTGGTCAGACACATGTCTGACTAAAACGCACTTTTCTCCTTTGCAAAAAAAAAATTGAAATAATTTCAAACTTGTTTAATGTCAAAAAATAAATAAATGTCTCTGAATTTCTAGGAATATTTTTGTATTTTTCTTTCGATTGTCGAAAGGTTTAATCGTGTACTGATGACCCAAAAATAAATCTGACACACAATCTCAAGACAGTTGTGATGAATATTGTCTAATAATTGGCGCGAATACGCGCACGACGTGATTAGGGGTAGTCTGGGCAGAGTTAGTTGCAGGAGCAGTAGCAAAAGGATAGGCAGGCGCAGCGCCGGGCCCTCCACTTCGTGTCGATGGACCTCACTCTAGCTGCGGGGTAGGGATTGCTGCGCGTGCTCGGGCGAACTCGCGCCAGTTCGACAGTCTCCGGCGAACTCTGCGGGGGCAGAGGCCTTCTTCACTGGCAGCAAGAGCTCCCTCCCGGTCGCGAGGCACACACGCGTCTGTTCCTTCGTCGAACGAGGTCGTCAGTGGAGTGAATTGATCCCGTGAGTGACCGGCGGTATGTCTCGTGTCTCACGCGCGGCGTGTTGTGCAGTCTCGTGAACTTGTCTCCTCTGCGCATCCGATCACATTTTTTCCCGACGCAATATTAAATTTGCGCGCTTCAACGTTAGTATTTTCGTGTGTGTGTTTTTGCCGCGCTTCTGCGCGCTGTGGCACTGCTATCCGTGCGTTATTTTTTCCGCCAATGCCTGTGACTACAATTTATCAATGGAAAACAAGTTTGTACCATTGTTTTCAACCACTCACAACCTTCTGACTTCGAATGACTGACACGCGCCAGTCTGTCGTGACACGTGAAGTACTGCGGATCGATTGGGCGTCGCGTCCGCACGACTATCTGTATTTTCACGACTATTTTGCAGCATCACGAGTGAACTTTCGCCAAGACACCTGTGTCACCTTCATCTCTCCTAATAAAAATTCATCTGTGCGATTTTGTGCACTGCGATCTATACTGTGTGAAACACTAATGACAAGCCGCTACGAGGCTTGAAATTGTGTAAATATACGCCCACTATACGTGACAGGGATTACTGGATTTAAAGTGTGCGTGTCATCAGTGGTAAAAAGAGAGTTTTTTTTTTAAAAGTGCATTCAGTGTCCTCTTTCGGACGTGTGTTTAGTTTTTTTTTTTTTTGTTCATTTGATTAAAAACCACCCTGGCAGGTGGAAAAAAAAATATTCGAGGCTAAAATATATTGTGGCGTGTTTTGAAAGCATTGACCTGTCTCTCACACTGATGCACATCCCGTGTGCAATCAATAATTTCTCGGGAATAAAAATACTCATCTGAAATATATCAACAGAAGCGTCGCCAATTTTTCATCCCGGAAACGCCCCAGTGGCCCGCTCTGCTTCGACAAACTCTCTCTCACAACTTCGAAAACAAGATAACAAGACTGGCAGTGTTTTTAAGTGTGTTGTGTAGACCACTAGTTTCATTACGTGTGCTATTTAGTTTGTGTTTCAAATCCCACGACAATGGAACCACGAGCATCATCATGCGTTAGACAACCCACGGACTACGTCATCGCAATTGTCCTTGTCCTCGGTATCCTGTGGATTTCACCAATCGTTAAAGGTAAAATTTAAAAACCGAAGAAAAACACTTATTAAAAATTTTTTTAATCGAATTTTTCCTTCATATTTTTCCCATCTTTGCGTCAAATTGTTTTTTAAAACCCAAATATCTCTCAAAATACGTATCCTACAAGAATTTTACATAGAACCTTTTTTATCGAAAATTGTTTAACCTACAAAAAAGATTCTATACAAAATTTTTCTATATCAAATATTTATCGAGATATTTTCAAATATAAAAAATTATTGTGCTTAAAACCGGATAAAAAGTCTGAATAATATAAGAAAAATCCTATTCAGCTGTATATGATTATCGTATTTTTGTTGTCTTTTAGCCTGACATGTTTGGTCGCTGATATACACATATATATAGCGAAATATTGGAAAATCCTGGTCTCTGAACTCTTCCATTTGTTCTGCATGAATAGTCGCTGTGTATTTATCGATAGGTACACACACTGAAGCATTGGGCAAATCGACATAGAAATGCAGCGTAATTATCAGGTTTGAACTGACGTAGTCTGCGAGAAGAAAACTAATAGCCGCGCACGCTGTCCCCCGAGTAAATTGCTATCGATCTTGCGATAATAAACTTGTCGTTTTAATATACAGCGTTTGTAGAAACGCTGGTATATAAATCACTTATTGAATTAACGCGAAAAAATTTGACCAATCAGGATATAGGTATATATGAAAGGAGGACGCGTTTTTTTTTTAATATAGACGAAATTTAATAGGCGCATGTTGGCGGCAACGGGAGCGTAATGCCGACATTTTAATTGCTTCAAAGATTCCAAATATTTGGATGTAATAAGCCTACTGGCCAATGGCGCATCAGGATGATGGTATAAAGCAGCTGTATCTGTAATCGGACTCGCATTGCTGCACCTGTGCGTCCAATCTAGGCGCAACATATGCCCCTATACTCACTCTCTGTATACTAACCATTATTGCGATTCACTGTATATAGAGGTATATTTGTTACTATTGCACAGAGTGCGTCTATAGGATGTTGCTCCCGGAAAATGGAATTAGTGCTATAAGGAGTAGAATCCACTAGGATAATTCGGTGGATAAGTTTCGCGAAATTGTCGGTTACGCCAACTCATCTCCTTTACTCTCGACGAAAATTAAACGGTTTGGGCTCTGTGCACGTCGAGCTATACTGCAGCTCTGTGTGTATATATACATGGAGCAATATAAACGTATTAGAATAAACCTCTGGGGATCTCTGACGGGGTGAGAGCACCTTGTATATATGAAGTGTTGTGTGCATGGCTCGGTGTGTAATGAATTTCGAATTATGCCTTAAAAGATTCTATATTTTTTCTCTTCATCTCAATTGCAGTATATTATGTGACAGTCCACGTTTAAACGGATTTTTCTATTTTTTTTTTTTCAAAGCAAAAATTGGTGGGTTGAGATCTTAAAAAATTTGTTTTTTTTTGTTTTTTTGTATTTTTTTAAGAGATTTTTATCTAATTGAGAAATTTTTACTGGAAAAAATTATGGTTTTTTATTTAGAAGCAAAAAATTTTTAGTTATTCAGTTTCAGGTATTTTTTTTTAGATGAAAAATAAACATCAGTGTTTTTAGTAAAGCTAGAAAAATTCTCAAACGCGTTTCATTTGTTATTTTTACGAAAAATTTCGCGAATTGTTTTTTTTTCTTCCAAAAAAAAAGGAAGAGGTTGTTTTTTTAAGCATTATTTGTTATAGTGAAAAAAAATTTTTTTTTCCATATTTGCAGTTTTACTATTTTTTTTTCTTTTTATAGTTAAAAATATATATATCCTGTTTTCACACTTTTGTAGAATATTTTTTCTTGCTCATAATATATATATATATAAAAAAAAAAATATATTATCGTGTTTATAAGAGAGAGATATTTTTTTAACGGCGAATTTTTCCTTTCACGGAAGCTTCAATCTCGTAGTTTTACTTTTTTCTCACAAGCTTTTCATATTGAGGTGCGAATCGCAAATATAAATCGCTCTTTTTCCGTCAGTCGCTGCCACACTCCTGTCTAACTTTATTTCATATTGAGGTGCGAATCGCAAATATAAATCGCTCTTTTTCCGTCAGTCGCTGCCACACTCCTGTCTAACTTTATTTTCACACTCACACACATAAATACTATATAACTGAAAAGTATTTGATCCTACAATTGATTAAATGCGTGAAAATTGTACACTCACACACATAAATACTATATAACTGAAAAGTATTTGATCCTACAATTGATTAAATGCGTGAAAATTGTTCTTTTAATTTTTTCAAATTCACGAGTTGACACAGCCATTGTCCACAATGCCGCAAAAAATGTCTCTCTCGCGTTGTTCTGGTAAAATTCGTCCGAACTTTTAATTTTTTCAAATTCACGAGTTGACACAGCCATTGTCCACAATGCCGCAAAAAATGTCTCTCTCGCGTTGTTCTGGTAAAATTCGTCCGATTTTTCGACTATTTTTTTTTCCTGCCTTAATGCCGCTGCAGGTGACACTACTGTGAGTTTGGTATAAAATTTTTAACGACCCAATTTGGACTGACTGCCTGGAGCAAGTGAAAACGCTTGACGTGTGCCCTCTGTGAATATTGGATAAAACGTGGAAATTCTCTGCAGTTGGATGTAATGTGACATGAACGCGGTGTACAAGAGAATTTTTGACGTGTGAATTTGAATTTGAACCGTGGCCTCGCTCAGACGAATTTTTCACGCGATCTTGAAGTGTGCAATCACCTGACTACAGCAACATCCATCTTCCACCCGACTGAATCTAATGCAAGTGAGCGTGTGTATATGACACTGCATAATCCGAAAGTGCTCGAGAGGTGGATGCACTTGTCTGCGTTGCGCCCGAGTGTTTGAATCAGATATCCGCCTCGTGATCGTGCATAAATGTATATAACTGTGTACACAGACGTGCGCTACTCATAACTGTGTGTAGGGTATCAAGGATATACCTGTTACGGACCGCGGACAATTGTTTTTCCTACTTTAGCGCGCCATTGTACGCGCTCTCGTTCCGATGCAATTTTTTCTGTCAGTTACACTGACTCACTTTGCCATGCTCAAAAAATTCTGTTCACACACTGCACCCCGCTTGTGTCCGTGACAGATGCTGATGAGTTTGATTTTTTTTATTCAAAATACGCGGTCTACAATTGGTTTTATATTATATCGACGAGAAATAGAGCAGATAAATTTTTTTTTTCAGCTCAGATCTATCAAAACAATTTTTTTTTTACAATAAATTGACTATTATTTATCTGGAAAATTCATTTTTCACTTATTTACTCATAAAAATATATAAAAATATCGATTTTATGTAAAAAAAAAATTTTTTTTCAAACTAAAATATAAAATTATCATGTGCCAAACACGAAAAAATTATTAAAGCATGTGTCGCGCAAATTTTTTAATAAAAAAGAAACTGAAAATATGAAAATTCTTGTTAAAAAGTTAGTCGTCTAAAAAGTCAAGTATATTTCTTGTTAGGTCAAAGTTTTGCAACTCTGTCTTTTCCCCCAAAATAGTTGGCCCCTCTCTTTTAGCCTTTTAGTATTCCCCGGTGTGTATATTTCCGCCCCTCTCTGTGTCTCGGCGTAAACTTCAGCCGACAATTGCATCAAAGGGGGAGCGGCTTATTTGGCCAATGTACAAGACGAGAGATAAACGACAACATAGAGAGCACTATACAGGCAGTATAGCATGCGTTAGACATTCCCACTGTGTCTTACCCTTACACACATCTCCTACAATACACCTCTACTGCGTTATCCTTCTCTATCTTCTCATCAAGCGTCCGCCAGCCGGAAGCAGTGGCTACCTCGTAAAGCAGGTGGTGCAATTACGGATTCCAGAATTAGTTCAATTGCGTCTGGCCCGTTGCTCTGCGCACTCCCTTATTCAGCATCATCGCATTCTCCACATATATGCGCAATATGTCGACTTATATAGAGCTAGAACACGCACATTTATGTATAAATAATCGACCGTACACACACAGCCGTTGAAAAATAATTTTACTTTCACTCTCATTATACGTTTTTTTTTGCGGTCAGGCACATCCACAGTGTGTCCAAATTACTGACAATGTATTTAACCTTGAATTAACTCGCCGGAGTAATTTATTTTAGCCTCAATATAGTGAAACTGAGTCTGAAAATTTTTTAATTAAATATAAAGCAAAAAAAAATTTTTTTTTTCAGATGTATTATTGATAGATTGGATGAGAAAAAGTGAAAATTTGTGGTTTTTACAAGATTATAAATGGATTTTTTTAATTAAAGATAATTTATTTTATCCTTAAAATAATCAAACTTTGTTAGAAAATATTTTGATTAAATTTTTGAAGTGAAAAAAAATTTTTTTTAGACGTATTTCAACAGTTGATTAATTTTTTTTCAATCGGGGGTAGTGATTTATTTATTTATTTGATGAGAAAATTAATGTTTTTTTTTTTAAGTGATTATTGATAGAGTGGATAAAAGAGTAAAAATTTGTGATCTCTACTCGATGATAAATGAGCTCGTTGAGTGCTCCAACGAAAAGTCAGAAGTATTTAGACAGTTGCAAAGTCCGATAATCGAGTTGAAGAAACGAGTTTTCTCTTTAAATCAATAAATTAAATTTCCTCACATTTTTCCAACTCACACCCTGCGCGTCATTTAAGGCTGTTGAGAATACCCAAAAGAATATATATGTACGTATGGATAAAAGTTGAAAATGTGTATAGCTCCCTCTTCTTCACACACAACACAAGATTGAGAAAAGTAAGAAGTTTGAGGAAAACTTCTTTGGATCTAAGCCAGAGACGATTGTCGGGAAATTCACGACGTCCAGCTTCCTCTTCCTGGCGAGAGGGAGTGGCCCAAGGGTGAAAAAGGGCAGTTGAAAAATATATCGAGTCGATAGTTACCAGTCTCTGCTTCCCGTGACCACATAAAAATAATAAAAATCCGATGTTTCCACCCTCCAAACTTCATTTTCCTGTTTTATCAACAAACTGGACACAAGCATGTGATGTCGCAAATGCTTAGAAGACAATGGTGCACATAATTGTTGTGCCCACACGAAGATTAATTAATTAATTATTGTCTCATGAGTATGTGGCCATTAATCCATCATGGTTTGCCGGTAAAAAAAATTTATTCGCAATTTCACGCTCGCAGCCTGAACCCGGAATCTCATTAAGCTCGGCTACTGCCGCGCGGCGTGCGCGTCAGTGTCGATAGTTGAAAGAGAAAAAGGGAGCAGGATATAGGGCGCTTCGAAATTTATCGTCACTTGTCCACTTGGTTTCGCTCATCGATCGCTCATGGCCTCTATCGATGTCACGGACTGTGCGCACCCACTATTTATATATTACAATATATACTTATATATATATTTCACGTCAAAGTTCATAACGTAGCGCAGTAGCAATCGATTATTACTGAGGGCATCGCACAACGTCAATTCTGATGAAACTGTCGAAGCTCATGATCATTTATCTCCACTTTGATCTTCTGCTATTTTCCCTCTCGCGCGTTTTATTTTTTTTTTATCCGCCAATCTTGCGGGAAAAACTTTTTCCATGCTCGTTCGAGTTATCGTCGCTGAAATCCATGTCGAGATATCATCACTTTGCTAACCGTCAAACGCAGTTTTAACAAGTTGACTGCACAGCGAAACGCGAGGGAAATCAGATTTTTTTTTATTTCATGTTATAATTATAGAAATATCTCGTAAACTAAGCGACGGTAGAAAATTTTATACGGAATCTTTTTTGTAGGCAATTAAATTTTCTATAAAAAAGGTTATTAGATAAATTTTCATTAGATTTTTAATTATCGAGATATTTGCGTTTTAAGAAGAGGAACCAAAAAAAATTCTTATCTTTGTCATCATCATCATTTTTCCAGCCAGTGCACTTTGATTGTAATCTCCCTTGCAAAGACGACCGTTTCGTTATGCCTTATGGCCACTAGGAAAATCCTGGTGGAATAATTAATTAGCAGGCAACATATTATCATAATTTTTTTTCTCCATAAAAATCATCGTCGCGAGAATGTTTTTTTACTTTCCCACAGCAAGTGCGACAGGTGGTAGATATCTTCCCTGCGCGCAAAACTCGATAATGATATTTCAATTAAAAAATAACGTCAGTAATCGCGGTCGATATACAACTGTTAATATACATTTCCTATCTATGCACCTTCTTGCTTGCCATTGCGCTTAGTTTGCTTGATTTACATTTGGTCGGATTGCCTTGAAATAAAGCGACAAATAGTTTCAATGTATATTTGCAACTGTATATGCAAGTCTCTTGATGCGTTTCTCCTCCAGCTGAAAGCAATGGCAGGTAATACGACACGATTTGCATATAGACATGGTTTGGGTTTCAATCCGATGAAATACACGCAACCTCGGTGTAACAATCGCGATGAAGAGCAGCCAAGTGTTTTTCTCTACTGAATTTTTCACAGTTTTAAAATTTTTTTATGATCAAAATTAACGCGAAAAATCATTTAAATTAATCAATGTGATTTTCTAAACGAATAACTGATTTAATATTGTTTAATAGAAGCTTTGGTTAAGTTTTGAATTCAAAACAATGTAAGTAATTGGATATTTCCGGATTTAAGCTGATAATCGGATGATCAATGATCTCGTTAGTGATATCGAAGCTTGAATTACGCGTTAAAAACGATGAATAGTTGTGGTCAAAGCTCTTAAAAGTCATTTATTTAATATAGAATAAAATTATTTGTGTTGTATAAATTTTAAAATATTTAAAATATTTTCAAAATAATATTTTATTTTTATTTATCGGTAGTATAAAAAGCTGTAGAAACTCATTAATTGATGCAAATTAGATGATATTTCAGAAATTTTACTGGATATCGTCAGTTTTTTTTGCAGGTGCAAGTGATAGTTATCATTAATTATGATGATATCGAGCAAGTAACTTTGGATCAAAGTTATTTTATCGAAGTATTTACGATTGTGAGTGAGAAAATCTATCGATAATTCCAGATTATTTCATTTCAACCGGGGTAGAAAAAGATTTTCCAACAGTAATACAGCAAAAAATATAAGTATTATTTAATTTATGGATAAAACCTGGATAAAAAAATTCTAAAAAAAAAAGAATTCTATGAGTTTCATTGTTTCCGAGATATTTTTAATGAAAAAAAAGGGCAAGATTGAAAGTCCATGCTTATGATAAAATCCAATGTTTGAATGGAATGTAGGACAATTTATAGCGAGTACTAGGCCTAGAATTTTACTTAGAAGCGTATTTTTACTGTTGGAGGATTTTTTTTCGCAGTTTTACTCGAGACATGAATCCACAATTTTTGTAAAAAAAAAATCCTGCGTTCGTGAAAATCCGCGTTTTTTTTCAACATTCCGTGTAGGAGTATAAGCTTAAAAGAGAACAATATCGATCAACCAGCGTCAAAAATGACCCTGAAGTATTTGCTGAGGAAAAATTGTTCCAGAGCACGCAGTCTGTGACTGCTGAGTCTTTTTGTTTATTTTCTCAAGTGTTTTGACACACTGTTGTCAGCTCAAGGTAAAGTACTGAGCTCATTAGTAAATTTATCATAAAAATGTTTAAATTCCAACTAACTTTAGTGGATAAAATTTTTATCAGTGCCCAAGCAGAGATTTTCTGCATCACTCTGGATCCTTCAAGTTGAGCTATGGCCGGATTCTTGATAGGTTTCCTTCTTAGAGCCTTAACAATGTTAAAAAGATCACCTAAAGTCGTGTAATCTCGACTGACTGGTCGAGCATCATTGATAAGTATCGACTGAAATCTTGATAAAATTCTACTCCAAAGCTCCGCCACTAGAACTTTTTCGTTTAAGTTACTCTTTTTAAACTATTCTGGGATTATAGACAAGACCTCATTAATGTCGATGACTTTCCTCAGGATAACCCATTCAGTTAGAACTTTAATCAGTGACTTTTTCGTAGAAATATTAATTTTAATAACTTTTTTTCTTTGCATCAATGACTAAAAATTCAGGTGTCTGATTTTAGATGCGACCTGAGACATTTGATTGCGGTAAAAAAATTTTATTTCAGCTAAATGATTGAATATAAAATTTTATTTTTCAAAATATCTCAAATACCAAGCTAGATACAACAAAAATGTGTTTTACATTTTTTATAGGAAATTTAATTTCCTATCATTTAACTGGTATAAGATTTTTTTTTATTTTCATTATTCAATGAATTATCGAGGTATTTATTCAACGACAAAATATTATTCGTCTATAACGCGATATAGCTCGTCAGTAGGTTAAAAAAAATCCCCTTTCTGACAGACGTCAATTGCAACACGTCCTCAATCTCGCTTATTCACTGAAAAAGAAATATATTCGCGAAGCGCGCACTGCTGCAGCTCATATTAAACTGCACTTGAAACGACTGCTTGGAAATTATATTATGAGGAAAAGATTCATACAATAATAAATTGAGGAGAAATAAAGTCGATTATATTTCAGTATAAATATTATATCAGTTTACTTACAAATATATTCATCCGCCAATTTATATTTATATATTTCCACGTGAGATAACAAAAAATATATATTTTACCAACTACTTTCTTCAAAAGCTCACACGAGAACTCTTGCAAAATTCATTCGCACTGAAACAATCGTTTTGAGTGTGTGCTCTTGTATTATTTCCATTGAGAAAGAGACAAAAGCAATATAAGAGTCTAATAACCGAGTCATTGTAGACAGAGAAAGAGAGCGACACATCTTCTTTTCTATTGCGACGAGGGAAAAAGAAAATCCGGACAATAAAGTTGAAACCGGAACAAGGCGGGAAAAAAAAGAGTCTTCTGGCGCAATCGTTCTACAGTCACCCGATACCATCGATAAACAGCTTGGCTGTTTCCCCCGCCAATATAATATTGGATAGCGGACCGATTTTGTCCCACAATATATTTTCCTCGACACCTGAGATTGTTGTGCGTCGATGCACATCTCTGCATTAATTTCTCTAATTTCATCGACGGAACTATCTAGACTGGCTGTGTGACTAATCCGATCGTGCGGTCCCACGAGAGCCATTTCTCCCTTACGCGAGAAAACTCTAAACCAATCTTCTCCGCTTCCTGTCTCTAGTCCGTCGCTTCGTATAATACTCTTTCGCTGTGACCGTCGCGTCATTTTCATTCATCTTTATTGTACCTATCTTCTCCTCTTGCTATATACCCATGAAAATGAGGGTTTCAAGAAGTGAATTTTGTACATAGCGTTCTAGAAAAAAAAATCTCGCTTAAAAACTTTTCATTGTGCAGAGTTCAAATCCGCGTAACGACCACCAAAAGAAATGTTGAATAAAATTCTATCTTCTTTTTTAAAGAAAAAAAAAAAATTTAGGAAGAAAAGTAAATCGTTGAAAAATATTTCTAAGAAATTTAACTATTGCAACCGTAGTTAACTTTTGAAAAATTTTGATATTTTCCGATTCAGGTCGTTAAACTAATCTAGAAAATATATTGTTTTTACTAGCATGCGTATACGCCCGCCTCGCTGGGCGAGCTATAAGGTTGTTGCTGATATTTTTCAAGTATTTTTCAGACTCTAAACTAACTGTAGAAAAAATATCAATGCGAAGAAAAACATTTAACACTATATTTCATAATTATTTACCATAAATTTGAAATTTGGGGGTGTGCAAGGGTCTTAAAAACGACGCCAGGGGGTTGTTGATTTTTTTTAGAGCTTATTAGTCTGTAATCCAATTATAAAAATAATTTCATCACTAAACAAAAACATTTAGATATTCAAGATTGTTTTTTTTTTTTACATTTCGCTCATTTTTCAGAGAAAATTGGGGTTTTTTTCTCGCTATTGTTTTACAGTTTACATTAATATTACAAAAATAAAATTAGTTGGATAACAATGAAATTTCACCACTGCAAATTTACATGAATGCATCAAGGCTTCTTGTTTATATTCTTATCATGTCGCTTATTTGTGAACGCGCCAATGTGCGACCCAGCAAACAATTTATGGCGATACAACACAACTGTTTCACACACCCTCGATATATGCTGGGCAATGCTCCCAGAGTATGCGACAACGACGGGAAGTTGTCGTTTAAAAAAAATCCTAAAACGAAAGACGACGAGCAAAAAATGAAAAAAGAGTAAAAACGTTAGAGACATGTAAAGGGAGGGGAAAACATGAAGAATCTAGAGAAAAAACAGAGGAAAGTCATCGTCTTTCTCAGTTTGATAATCCATGTGATACTCATCACTTGTAATAGTGTGTGTGTTATAACGACGACGGGCACGTTCGAGTCTTTCTTTTGCTGGCGCGACAGCTTGGCTCTGCGCGTTTGGCTGTAGTGGCGGTTTTCTTCTCTCTTTATCGCAGAGCTCCCGATTTCCTTCCTGCAGCCCCTGTCACTGTGTCTCGTCACACCCTCTCTCCTCTGCCTATATACGTCGCTCCAACTCCCCTTGCAATATGGTCGCCAGCGGTGGTACACGAAACTTGCGAAGCAGAAATGCAATCGCAGGAATGCGTAAGTCGAAGAGCGCGTCTATTTGTTTCCGATGAAAAAAAAAAAAATACTTCTTATGAATTTACGTTATCTGCTGCAAGTGACACTTTTTATATATTTTTTATTTTCAATAATAGTTGTAGTTTATTTATATTCTCTCTCTGTTGAGAATGGATTTTCTTAGCTTTCCGTCATTTCATCTCGTGTTTAACTGTGCAATTTCCTCGCAGGTATTATTCTGCCATTTCCCGTCAGCGCTATTGTGCATATATTCACATCTCAATGCGACGATATTGTGCGCTATTGCTCGAAGCTATTTCTGAAATCTTGATATGCATATGTACAAGCTGATATCTTGATTAGTTTTTCGAAAAAAGAGGATTAGAATAATTTTTAACAGAAACATTTTGTTGAAATATCGTTGAGGTATTGAGTTTTTTTTTAATTAAAGACCGAAATAAAAAGGAGCAAATAAATTTTCGTGTTATGCGATACCTTTTCTTGATAATTAATTAATTAAATAAAAAATACATTGCGTGTAGCGATCAATGTATACCCTTTGAACTGTAACGAAAAATAAAAGCGTTGGGTATTTTCGCAATTAATTTTCTTAATTCGTTGAATTTCGTGCAGGGAATTGAATTATAACGATTGGCAAGAGGGAATTGGGTTTGAAAGTAACATTTAGAAGGATAGATAAACGCGGTGGAAAGCTTAAAAAAAAGGGAACAAGGACCAAACGCGACTGACGAGAGAAGATTGGGGAAATTCGATTAAAAATACGGTTACTCGATGAACGCCAGCAATTAACGCTCGAGAGTCGAAGCTGTCGAACTGGACGAAGTTGGTGCACGCGGGGGGCAGTGGCATGAGTGAATGGGAAAAGAGGTGGCTTGAGAAGAGAGGTGCTCTCTTTGTATGGTTAGTGTTATGTGTGTAGTTTTTCACATGGTAGCCGCATGCAGTCGGTATTTGGAGAGACGCCAGGTTCAATCTATTACGCCATTAGACGACGAGGATTACATCCGGAGTACCTTATTAAAGTTTTCTTGCTAACACGTTTCCTAATTGCTTCTCACATAAATATATGATAAATTTTATTCTACGTGAAAAGCACACTACTTCGATTGCTTGGCATTTTGCACGCTATCTCCTCTATTTCGCGCGTCAATCCTATTTGTTATACGATCCACCCCTGCATCACCCACATGCACACACGCGCGCGTTTCTATATCTGAGACAGACGAAATGTCGCTGTGCGAAATTTCCATGAGATTCACGGCTATATATTTTACTTGGCGGATTGATAGCCTCACTATGGCCAGGGATACACATTTTTTATGGACTAGTATATTGATAGACGATGCGAAAAAGCAGGTGAGCTTTTTACTCGAGATTGTTGAGAAAAAGAAGTGTGTTCGTTGTGTCATCTCTCTGTGAGATAACATCTGAAAACGGATTTTACGGGCTTTTATGTCCTGTATATACGCAAGATGTTAGGATCTTTAGTGCGTTCTCACTGGTGAAATATTCGTTTTTTTTTCACCTTCTATTGAAAATTTTAATATTTATTTTTTCTGATGGGATTCAAATTGAAATGATTTTATTTTATAGATGTATTTTTTTTTCCTAAAAATTTGAGATAAAAATATGTTTTTGTTTATATATCATGATGGAAATAAAATTTTAAATGGATCTTTCTAAAAGGGTATTTTTGCGAAAGTGAGTGCGTTATTCTGTCAATATTGTTCTTTAGTTTATAGTCTATCAGTGAGGATAAATCGAAAAGGAGCGAAGGTTGAGGGCGTGTGTGTTTGTAGTATATTTTCAAAGCATTGAGATCGATATCGGATTGTTAGAGTTGTTGAAGAGCGGGTAGATTCATCGGGGACACTTTATTTTTCTCCCTTTCATCGGCTGGCGGAATAGCGGGCTGTTATTTTTCGTACGCCGGCTATACCGCGCGCGCCGCGGCTTATCGAGTAAATAATTTATCAAAGCTGGTATAGGAGGACGATAGACTTCCTGCGGGCTGTACCACCATCAGTGGTAGTGTGAAGCGAAGAAGTATACAGTGCTCCAGAGAGCTGCTACGATGGTTTACCGCACACGGGCTACTACTGCCATACCTTTGCACCCTTGACGCGCCTTATTTCACCCCGCGCTCGTGTCTCATCATCGCTCCCCCCGGGCGCCCTCGGGCTATGTGCTCGTCCGGCTGCACGTTTTTAAAAGTCCAAGTGTATCATAGAGATGAGGCTTTGTCATGACGACAGTGATTAATCGTCCGGCTTTCAGTGGCAAAAAGTCAGCATTAAATATACATTTTGTCGAGGTGATCACACTCTGTTGGACGTATAGAATAATGAAAAAATGCAAAACAATGGTCTTGGAAAAAATATTCTTGAGCAAAATTTTTGAGCTTTTTTTATTGAATTTTTTTATAAGTCAATTTTTTCATTCACTTATAGAGAGTAGATGAAAATTCTTAAGAAGATAGTTCTGAAATTAAAAAGGGATTTTTTTTTATTACTGGAAATGAAGCAAATGACATTGATTAAATCGAGTATTTTTAAGTAATCCGGCTATTACACAAAAATGCACTGGAGTTATCAATATTTTTATACCAATCGAAAGATTTAACGATTTTAAATACATATAAATAAAAGGCAGTTTATATCGGCTTGAAATTGAGTTTAGTTGGATTTTCAAATTCGCTATTTAACATGTCGCTTTATATGGTGACATAGCTTTGAATACTAATATCCGTTTTTTCACGGTGGGATTAATTTTCAAAAATGTTGCATTTTTCGTCATCCAGAGGAGATAACACGGAAAAAATGGTCATTTTTAGTGGATTTTGATGTTTTAACGTGCGTTCCAATCTGATGATGTAACTGTAGGGGGATGCAAATTACTGGGGGTGTTTTTTGAACTCCACCCTAACTAAAAAGGAAATTATCATCGTGTATCAAAATATTTAACACTATATTTCATAATTATTTCCCATAAATTTGAGGTTTGAACGTGTGTAATATGGTCTTTAAAACGACTCTAGAGGGTTGTGGATTTTTTTGGGTGTTTTTAGAACTATAAACTAACTGTAGGAAAAATATCGTAGCTAAGCACAATATTTAATACTGCATATTGCATGATTATTTCAATCCTTTTCAAAAATACCCCAAACGAAACTGCGTGAAATTCTGCGTCAAATGGTGCAGATTTCATGTAATTATTGAGATATCGATAAATAAAGGTCAGCTGTGCTTGTTTTTTAATCACCAATTTGACTAGTTCTGATAAGATTGCCGGACTACTTTAAGAAAAATTTAATTGGAAAATAGCTCAATTGACGTAAACCATTTTCTTTTCTTTCTTTTTTTTTGTTCAGTTGGAATGTCGTGCAAGAGAAAAACTTTGACAAAGCCATAACTCGCGATGCTTAGGATACAGGTGTGTTGCTCACATAGTTGGCTGTCTAGCGTGCACTAGAATGTGCCTGAGGGGCAGGCAGAGGCAAGGTGAAGTAAAGAGAAAAAGGGAGAGCGAATATTTTCATCCCTTGAGATAGAAATGCGAAAAATTTCCTCTCGTACAGTTGGTCGTTTTCTATCTTTTCATCCTCTGCCATACTATATGCACATATATATATGTAGAATATAGAATTTTATATGGGCAAAGCGCGGCTACTTCACTCCCTGTCGTCTTGGTGCCGTAGTGCAACGTGTGCTGCTATAAGTCACGCCGTTCGAAGCTTTTGAAAACATTTTTCCCGCCTCGCGTCCTCTCCACCGCGCGTCAGGATTTAGTGCGCTTGGGAAAATTGTTTCTCACACGACCAACTGTGTACTCTGTAGCTTTTCTAACCGACTACTCACTGTTTCGCTCTGGCTTCACTCTCAACGCTTGTGCGCGCACATACAACATCGTAAATACGTCCTTTTCCTTTGCTATTTTCTCTATAATCTACTATCAAAATTACACATGGTGTTCGGGTCAGATAATGTGTTATAAAATTTTTTTTTCACTTTAGAGCTATAAACAGAGGTATCAGTTTAAGGTGAGAATTAAAAATTTTATAGCTGGATATGTTTTAGTGTGACGGTTTGCAGTTGTGACGTTACGTGTGTCAGTTTATTTGCGAACCACATTGAAATTCCATTTCGCTCAGGCGCAAAATTATTTCCGTCGTTCAGATGTGTGCTCTGCAAACGGCGGGCTTTCGGTGACAGGGCAAAGTGCGCCGAGTTTCGCGGTGAAAGAGTCCACGGGAAGGAGCGAGAAACAATAATATATATATATGTAACTACTGTGAGGTGCGCCATTATTGTATGAGACAGAGGTACAGTCGTCGTCATTGTGCAACTCGCGCCGGAAGTTTGACAATCTGTATAGGTATATATCTGTATAGGTTTAGGTATACAAAGTATATATGATTATGCCTATATATACTGAATATAAACTTAATGGCGAGGCAAACCATTTTGTCGTCACTGTTTACAGTCAATGCTAATGTAAGCTTCATTATTATTGTCACAAAGGTGTGTCTCAATTTTTTGTCGTCATTTTAGATTATTTTTCAATTATAATTACAAATAAAAAAAATTTTTTCGACAGGAAAAATGTTTTAAAATTGCATTTGTGTGTGTTTTAATGAGAAAATTAAACGGGACAATTCATAAAAATAACATAATGAGGACAGAAGAAATAATGAGAGTAGAAAAAAAAGGTTTAAAAAGAGGGAATTGGACTATTATCTGCCTACGCAGTGTACGTACATTTTTCCAAGATGTACGTCATCACCACCAGCGTCAAATTGGCTCGTTTAATTTGAAAGACAAAGCGACCACATTCAAAAACTTGTTACAAAAGGGCGTGGGCTATAATCGCGTGTCATCAACAATGAGAATAAGGTTGCTTTTCGTGGTGATGGAGAAAAGAAAAGAATCTTGTCGTGAAGATTGAACGTACTCACTTGACAGCTCAGGGAAAAGCAAATAATTCAGATGTCATTGTATGATGCTGACTGAGAAAATGCCAGTCTCTTTTCTATACTTACAACCATCATGAATAAGTCAAATTAATACTCTCGTGAAGTTTGAAATATGAATTTGTTCATTTTCATTTATTTTTTTTTTTATTTAGAACTCATTTTCAACTTATTTTTATTTTTTGTTCAATTTAAATTTAAATTTTCTACTGACATTCTATTATTTTATTTGAATTACAATTAAAAATTGTTTTGCAATGAGAAATAAGAGTCAAGATTTGAAAATTAAATTAAGCTGTATTTGGATTAATTTTTTTTTTTTTTTTGCATCTCCTCATCTGTGGGATACATGGATGATATGAAATGCGGTTTAATGAAAAAAATTTGCAGCTATTTTTTTATTTGTTTATTTATTTGTTTTCTTTTTTTTCGTCCAGACAATAGAGGGGAATTTTGTCGAGACTTTTTGTTCACGACTTGAGACTTTTTTTTTTTACCCACAAATATATTTCAGTTTGCCCGTATTTTGTAGCAAAAAAAAAGTCTTAATCCTATGGAATTTTTTTTTTCTTTTTGTTTTTTCAACGTTATCTGGAATAAACACATATCTAAGTTTTTTTTTTTTAAGGGTAAAAACGGATTTTCTGCAATAATATCGTTAGTTTTTTAATTTCTTTTTTATTCAGAATTGGACTGAATGCCACTGGAATTTTTAGTATATATCTCCTCCTCTTTTCAACCCTCCTCTCGAGTTGTCCGGATCAGAAAGTCGGAATGTGCATAAAATTTGTTTGGAATTTTGACCCGAATGGAATTTATTATTCCCTCTTTTTTTAATTTTTAAATAATTTTTTTTCGATAAAAAAAAAATTCTAAAAGAAATGGTAGATCTTTTTTTTTCGTTTGTAAAAAATTTGAATAGAATATATTGCTAATGATTCCGTGAAAATCCGATTATTTATCTATGTATACATAGATTCAGAACATTCCATTCTTTCGTCAAAAATTTTTCTGCATGTCTTGGAGAAATTCCCTCATGATTTCACTGCAAGAATAAAATGGAAATCCATCGGAAATGTCATGTGCATTTCAAATGGAAAAGGTTCTTTGCCACAAGATATATATCTTATAAGTAGGTATACCATGCATCCAGACATCAATATCTAACATTTCATTTTATACGTCTATACTTATTTAAATATTTAATTATTCTCTTTATCATTCATGTGTTTAAAATATTTGCAATTTTTTTTTCCAGTCTAAATTTAAGTGAGACAAATTTTTTTACATGTTAAAATTTTGTGAAGCGTCAATAAAGTGTTGACGATGCGGATAAAAATGTTTTTTTCGATGATTTAATGGTGACAGAGGATCTAAATTTGTTCGTGCTACAAACCAGCTGGGCAATTTGACCTCCAGGACTCTTTTTCCATTAAGTTATGACGGCTAGATGGCCGTTTCCATGTCGGCAAGAAGAGTTTCGATAAGTTTTTCGTGTTATACGTACATATAAAATATAAATATATATATATATATATTCGGCCACGAGGGAAAAACTTGTAGAAACTCGGCTTGCTGAGCGCTTCTTCTTTCGGCAAAGAAGGTAAAACTTCCATCTGCTTGTCATAATCTAATGGAAAAGAAGAAGCTGCTTCGGCCAAATTGGCCAACTGACTTTTCTAGAAAGAACAAATTTTCACTCTGTCAATATTAAATTAATATAATATACTTTTATTATAATTAAATCATTTAAAATGAAGTATTATTATTATTAAATAGTTTAATACTTTATTTATTAAAAATACAAAGTTTAGTTTCAAAAATAAAAATTCCAGGTGATTATAAAATATTTATATACTTATATTTCATCGAAAATTCACTGAAGCAGACAGAAAAAAAAACTTTTTTATCATAAAGAAATTCTATAACTCTCATAATTCTCAAGAAATTTTTAAATACAAAAGAAAAAAAAAATTATCCAACTTCCTCTTGTATTATATTGAGGGAGAGTGAGAGATGTCTCCATCGATAATAGAGATACCCGTGTCTTTCCGCGCAAGAACAGAATTATTTTTTGTTTCAAGTGGATATACGGTCACTCGATGCTCCACTGCTACCAAACAGATCTAGCGAGAGGCGACAAGCTGTCTTTCTCCGCAGCTCTTGATGTCGTTTTCCCTCTCTCACGACCACTCGCTCGCCCGCAGCTTCCAAACGTTTCTTTTTTCCATGTAAACGTCAAATCCATCAATAATAAGGCAATGCATTGTAATATGCCATATTGAATATTTCCCAACATCTATTACTATAGGCTCGCCAAAATCAGTTCTACAAACCTCTACATATTTCGTGATAAAAAAAAACTGTAAGCGCCGAACATCCCATGCCAGAGGCGCCTGGCCTAGCTGGAACGCACGACCATCAATCACCCACGGCAAATTTCGTGCAAAAGTGCGGGGCCATCATACCTGCACCAGGGACTGGGTGACAAAATATGTACCAATTTTAAGCATTGCGGAACGCTGAAAAAGCAATACGGAAACGAGTCGTAGTGTGTAAATCTCATTGTGAAAGAAATAGATAAATTAAATTATTTAATATTATAGTTGTTAATATTAGTAAAAGTAATAAACATACCTAAAAACACTTTAGCATATTCTACATATTATTATAGTTTACAAAACTGCTATAGAAATAAAAAATGCAATAAAGTATGAAAAAAAAAAATTTTTTAAGCATTTGCGCGAGATGATGACATTATGTAGAATTTTTTCAATGAGTTTTTAGTAAAAAATTGCCAGAATAATTTGAAAGTATATGTAATAAAGTATGAAAAAAAGTATTGAGGCGCAGAGAAGATGATGAAATTGAGTAAAAATTTTTCAATGAGTTTCTAGAAATGATCCTTACAAGAAAAATATACATGAATAGAAATCGCTTCGAAGTGGTGGCAGAGGGTGCAATAGTTATATTTTAGCGCAACCTCTACCTGACACCTTTTTCCCTCCACTTTTGACCATCATCCCCCTCTTCGCAAGCACTATCGAACGATCCTTTTGGGTTAAAATTGTCAGTCGACAGTCGACAACCGTCTACGCAGGTTTTTAGTGTGAGATTAGTGCACTGGCCATTTTACCGTCGATACGATTTTAACCAAGTCTTCTCTTCATATCTCAATAAGTGATACCGTGAAACATTGTTCGTATTGCCACGCCGACGCTGCAAAGTTGTTCACAGAAGCCTCATCCCAGTAAGTAAGCCTAATATCCAACAAAATTACTTTTCATGCATGACAATTTTATATACGTTGTATTGAACAATTTGATTTTATCTCACGTAATACGATAAATTTTTTTTTATTCAAATTTTAATATCTGACATGTGAAGTTTAATCCGCGACTGAGGGCACATCTAAATTTACATACTAACGAGTAACGACGATTTTTTTTTTCGATGTTATTTGTATATCGCTCAAATTTGACGATTGACACGGCTCTGACCGATTCATTTATAGTACACGGAAAGAAATGCATGGTAATCGTTACCATGCTACATAGTATCAGCTAAAAAAAAAAGTAGTAAGTATAGCCGATTGTAATCCCACCTAGAAAATATGGTAGCCCGTTCTATATACATAGGAGCCACTACCATTTAGCATAGAAGGGAGGGAAAATTGAGAAATTCTTGCCGTGAGTACAATATTTGTCTAGTTTTAATATCTATTTATTCATTGATCTGTTTCCTAGTTATGCATGACAGAAATAACCATGCAATATAGGACTGCGTTTCAAAAAATACTGCCGCGAGTCCTAGATAATAAAGGAGAGATTTCCATCCTCGAAAAGGCCACGCAGCTATGCAGCATGGTAACGAGTCCCATGCTGCATAGGAATAATGCCCATGCAGCCTGTGAATGATTCACATGCTGTATAGGTGCGACACCTATGCGTGCCCGACTCCACGACCATTCAGCTGTGCATTGTGATTTGTGTCTCATGCTAAGTGTTTTTTATATTCCTTCCCTATCAATATTAAAAAGATAAACAATAAGAAGTGATATATTTAGTTGGATAATAGTAGTAGTAATAATTATATTTATCCCACTATTGGTTTGTCCATTAAATGGTTTAAATTATATTATTCATCAGATTTTTTACTTTTAATTAAAACTATTTATTATTTAAAATATTATGTGTTTAAAATTATTTATTTGTCGTTAAATTGTTCGTTTACTATCGATTTATTTCAATATTTCTAAATATATTTATGTTAAAAATTAACCTAAAGCTCTGAAGCATTTAAAATGAGTAAATCTAATAGAAATAATTGAAATAACTGAAGTTATTTACAACAAAACTTTGTTATTAAAGCCATGCGCCGATAGGAGAAACCCCCATGCCGTTATCGTAGCATGGTACTCAGTCCCATACTGCATCGTCCTCAGTCCAATGCTGCATGGTACTCAGTCCTATGCTGCATGGCACTGAGTCCCATGCTGCATAGGACCGTCAACTTTCTATCTAGGACTGCGGCCAATATAACATAGTATATTTCTCCATGCTGTCATAGCATTTGCGCCGTGCCCAGACATGAATGTAGTACTATCCAGATCGCGCTGTTGGCTGACTACTATGCTATTTGGACTTCAGTCCTATGCTACATATTAACGGCTACCATGCATTTCTTTCCGTGTAGTATCACGAGTTTTTTTATTAAAATTGAATGTTTCGATTGTACTCACATCAATATAATTACGGCAAGTCAAATTATATTGCCGCAAAATTTTTATTCTTGTCATAATTCATACCCGCATCACATACTTTATTGACGACAATGCCTGTTCGTTGTATTAATATATATTATTAAGTCTTGAAATTTTATTTATATTTTTAGGATTTAAAATCAATATCAAATATTTTTCATTTTTATGGAATTTATATGTTTCCTCGGTTAATATTTATTTTATGGTGCATGTAAAGTGTTATGCAATTCATTATTCTGAATATTCTTTTCCATTTTTTTTTTTTTAACGGATCATCGGAAAAATCGACAAATGAAATGAAAAAATCGCATCTGAAAGATTGATGATAAAAATTTGAATAACTATATATTACAAGGAAAAAGGTATTTGTGGGATCAGCAAAAATTTTCTAAGCGAAAATTGTTTTTTCAACTGAAATAAATATATATTACTCAATGAGGAAAAAATTTTTATATTTTTCGGATTTAAAAGTAATAGTATATATTACACGAAAGAAGGTATTTGCACGGCCAGCAGAAATTTTCAGTGAAATTGTTGAAATATCAATAACGGAATTGGAGTGAATTTCATGTTGTACATATAAATTTGAAAATTGACTATTATAAAGTGAGTAAAATACTCGCTCAGATTTGAGCTGAAAACGAAAATAAATTTTTCCAAAAGGGAAATTGGAAATTTTACTTGATATAGATAAATTTTTTAGATTTCATGGACGGCAAATTCAATAAAGTATCGTGATAGTCTGCGAAATTTTGCGCATAAAGTTGATGGAAACTAAGGTGTATTCGTGAAAAATTATTTCAAGATGATAGCACTAGAGGCACTGAAAAGTATCCGTCATTTGAATTAGCTTGTGCAGACGGCGAGACATTAAATTTACCATAAAAAAAGAAGCGTGTGTGTAAATTCCACTGCAAAAATTCGGTAAATAATTTTTATTAATTCGGTAATTCGCCATTGTAAAAATGATGAATTAGTAAATTGTAGGATAATCATTATTTTAGGCCTAGTGATGAATTTCAACATTCCCGCCATATGAATAATTAAATTGACTAGACCTAAATACTATGTTCCGCATGCTCCACATAGTACATTTAACAGACTCGGGAAAAGCGGTTCGAAAAAAAAATTTGGTCGATCCTCAATTAAGTTGAAAATAAGTGTGGATTAGTTGGATATCTTCAAACTTTTTCATCAATAAATTCCCTATAATTTCATTATTTAAACTTTTATTTATCTATAATAGTACAAAAGTTATTGTGCATTGAATTTTTCCTTTCGCGGCGCACCCTATTCCAACCCAAGATAGGGAATTTAATTGTCTGTAAAAAACATCGCTTCAGTTTTTTTTTTCAAAAAATCACCGGTTCGCGAGATATAGCTTTTCAAAAATATTTTCACAATGGCGAAGGGTGGCATTCCGAAATCTTTGGGACTTTTTGGTGATTTACATTAAGCGGGGGTATTCACACTTATTTTCAACTTGATTGAAGATCGACCAAATTTTTTTGCAAAAAATGGTCTATGAATAAGCTAACATAGTTTGAAGACATTCAGCTGCGATTTTAACATTAAAAATGTTCGTTCCAATCTTTTGGGATGTTATGTGCATTCCAGTAAGGAGATATTTATTATTTACTATTTTCCCTGCACTATTCTACACATGTACTTTCACCTGCCGAACACGATGAACAAACGATTTTAATTAGATGAGTTAATTCTGATGCAGTTACCCCGAATAGTTCTAATTTTCAGCCTTTTTATCTGTGTATCGACCTGAAACCATTACTTGTTTTTGCAGGACATTACTACATTCTATAAAACTGCAACTATAAAAACGGTAAAGAGTGGAAACTCTCACAGAAGTAAACAATCAACCTATTTCCGTCAAACTTCCGTTAACGTTATCGTCATGCAGAGAAAGGGCAAAGGCGCAACGATCCATTGCGATTGACAGTGATGACAGCACTGGCTATTGTAGTGAAGAAGAAGAACCGACACCCAAGGTTCGAAAATTTGGACCGTATCTTGATCTAACAGCGAGAGTAAATCTTAAAAAAATTCGAGAGTCTTTAAACACTGCCAGCGAAAGTGGAACGAGCATTGCACCCGTCGCAAAAGAATCAGCCGACGAACTAGGCATCATTTCGGAAATATAAAATCCTTAACACGTAACAACTTTAGCCGATACTGGCAGAGACAAAAATTAATGGCGAAGGTAACAAGAGATTTATTTTACACCGATGAAAATTCTCATCAAGTCCGTAATCAGTCGAAGGAGGAGCAAAAAAAGAAAGGAGAGAAGCAGAGTAAACGAAACAGAGCAGAATTCGAAAAACAAAAGGTAGCAGTAAAAGAAGAGATTGACTGTCGAATAAGAAATGAAAAATTGCAAGGAAAGGCAAAACAAACGATGAAAAAGCAAGTTTACAAAAAATTCCGGAAAGAAAAGCAAAAGAGTCGACACCAGCGATACGGAAATCAAAGACCACGGCCCTTGAAGAACTTTTTGATCGAGTACGGTAGTTGGGTACTCAATGCTCATCGCTATCGTGGTCAAGGCCGTCGGTTTCCACACAAGGAGTTTGTAACCTACCTGCGGACTAGAAAGGATTTCGTTGTACAAATTGTCGACGAAGATTGCACCACGATATCATGCTCTCAATGTCTCAAGAGGGACACAAAATTTTCAAAGGTCAACATTGACAAAAAAAAGCGTATTGTAGTTTGTCCAGTGTGCGGATACGAAGCGAACCGCGATGTCAATGGCGCAATCAATATTCTACGCATTGAGATAACCGACATGAAGGGCCCAAATATATTGCGGCAATTGAAACCTAAGCTGAATCACGCCAAAATGAAATTGCCCACGTGCTTGGCAACCACGCGGACCCCAGCCACCAATCCGGCGAGGTGATCCAAAGTAAGTTTGCCTCTTTTTCAAAATCTCCAACTCATCCACTAACGGTTCCCATTGATTCTTCTGATTGCAGTTTGTCGATCTGCCGTCGGATGTTCGCCCTTGGCAAGCACGAGAGGCTACTCTAAAGGCAGCCAATCTATGGATTAGTACGTTGGCTAGTGTTCGACGGATATCTGAGGAATATATCCAATGAAGATATCCAACTTATCCCAACAGCGTCGAAAAATTTTCCACATTTTGCTCAGCAATATATTCAAGCTCCTCTCTCTTCTTTTGCCTCATCATCGCACTCGATGCGCGCACAGAGAATGTATAAGAGACGCGGCGACGAGGCCCCTTCATCCCAATATTCCCAGTATCGGACATTTCCTTCAAGTATTGTCTCTTTCATAGTCTCCATTGACCCAGATTTTTTTTCTGCCGACACTATATACGCGATGACGAGAAATGAGCCTAATAGAGGCCGACAACGACAACGCCAGCAATATTTCTGAAGAGATTGACCAAGCGATAGATCGAGTGTGCACAGGAGAATGCACCGGGCCCTTTGCATAACTAGACGCCCTTTCGTGCATCACGCGCTCTTGCAGCGCATGAAACGCAGCCTAATGCGCCAGATAGTCGACGAGCCTCTCGCTCTCTCGGCGTGCAATGTGATTACAGTGTGTCGGCACGTCGCGTGTGCTGTAGCCTACTCTCATCCTCCACACTATCAGCGTGGGGCAATAGGACGGTGTTGCTGCTGGCCGTGCGGGGGTGTTCCTGACGTCACGCGCCCAGATCGATCCGGCATTCGCGGTCTGCGGCTGACTGTGCTGGCGTCCTTCACAAGACCAACTAAACTCGCTTGCCTGGCAGGGCTCGTTGTCGCGAGTATATATAAGGGCTTTTACTCCACTTTTTTCGGCCTCGTTAAGTTGCATCCGCCTATCTCTTGTCTTTTCCAATGAGTTTTCTTCACTCTCCTCCTGTATCTTCATATTTTTACTCTTTGACAATTATTTTTTTATTCCAATAAGTATTTTTGCTTTTATATCAATTTTTTTTTATTTTTCGAATGGAAGGAATTGTTGATGGAAAAATTTGTCGAATTAATTAAAGTAGTTTACATTTTTGATAAAATAAAAATATGAGGTGGAAAAGTTTTTTTTTTCAGAGATTTATCTGAAGAGAAATTTTTTTTCTAATTTAAAGTTTAAAATATTTATAGAGTTTAATTAAATGAACAAATGTAATATTACGTGTTACTGAAAAATGAGTAATTAATGAATATTAGATTAAAATTCGATCATTCATCTGGTATGGGCATAAATTACAAAATTTAATGTACAAAAATGATTAAGTGTGTATGCGTGACCCTTAACGAAATTTCAGCGACCACTTGAGCGTCGTAAGTTTCTTGCTGCCTCTCAAGCTTTTCCCTCTTGCTAACTTGGTCTTCCAGTCTCGTTAATTCACGCCAGTATTCGCGCACCCTCTCTCAAGCGACTGGCGCCAACGCAGCGCCAGAGGGTGGCGGTCGCGAGTCAAGAGCCCTAGAGAAGCTTGATCTTGTTTTCCGGCGTGTGCGTTACATGCGCCAGAACGTATATAACGCATATATCCTCTCGCGACAAAAGAACTCGCCCTTTCTGTCCGTAAACAAAAAAAAATCCTTTTTAATGAGTCCCTTTCCTATATCAAATTTCAGAATATAAAACTCGCGCGTCTTTAAAACCATCTTATTCACTGGTTGTACGACGCAAGTTTCCAAAGCCCTTTTTAAGGAAAAATAAGTTGTAAATAAATTTCTGCCGTTGAAAAACAGTATTTTTATCAAAAGAAGAGTAAATAAATTTATATTGATGCAGAGGTGAAAGGAAAAAAAAATAAAGTGAAGAAAGGTTTTACTCGTTAATTCGCGTCGCTGCTTCCAATGAGTCGTGAGGGCGTGTAAGAGCCTCACGCGCCACTGGAGAAGTCTCTCGTGATGTATGTAGCGGTATTAAAATTGGCGCGAGATAAAGGAGCGTGCGTGTGACTTGTTTTGGCGTCGCGCGAGGATGAAGTAGCTTTCGCAAGGACGCTAGGGGAGAGAAAAGAGGAGCTATTGAGACGAGACAAGCATCATATCATATGATGGCAACTTGCATGACTTTTTCACGTGTCAAGTTTGTCTGTTTGCTTATTTTTCTCTGTTCCCTTCATCACTGATGTAATGATGCCAAAATCTCTTTTACTCTGATGAGATGACTGCGGAAAACTATGTGTTTAGGGGGATTGCACGCTCGCTTGTGTGTAATATCACCACTAAGTCCGAATTATTGCTACAGTAAAGGCTGATGTATCGAGTAAGATACTCTGCAGGGAGTCGAAGCAAAGTGTAGGATAGCGTGTCGAGGATAAGAAATTTTTCTCTCAGGAATGACTATGGGGATTACTCTCCCATGCTTCTTTCTCGCTCTTTCTGTTGATGCTGCGTGATACTTGCGATCAGTCGTTGTTTTCTAAAACTCGAGGGAAATGTTGTTGGGTATTTTTCGTTGCCTTTTTTCTATTATATAATGTATATTGTTATTAGTTTGTTTTTATTTTGGGTTATTGTGTTATTTTGGTGTAAAATAAATTTTTTTTTCTGACGCAGGATATGGGGAAAATTTCAGGGTTCATGAGGGATTTTATGATTGTTGGTGGTTTTGTGGTTTGTTAGGGTTTTTTTTTCTATACTTTGAGGCGAAATGTCGGGCAGGTTAATATATTTTTTTTTTAACCAATAGGGTTATATTATTATGGAAGAGTTTTTTAATGGAGAATTTTTTTTTTTTATTGACGATTTACTGCCAAAGGTGTTTTTATTTAACTGAAAATATTTTTCGAAATGAAATTTGTAATTTTTGACGGATAAAACAAATTTTTCATCATATTTTTCTTATTTTTTGCTGATAACTCGGTAACTATGCAAGATAACGAAAAACGTTAAGAAAACTGAATGATTAGAAATTTGATTATATAAATAAAATGTGGAATAAATATTTTTAATATTTGGATTAGTTTTCGAGATATTTTGAAATATAAAAATTTAAAAAAAATTGAAATATCTCAAAAACTACAAGAGATAAAAAAAAAATTGTATTAACAATGTGTTATCGCTGAAAAATTGAAAAAAGAAAATCACAAAAACTGCGATATTTCGCAGTTTTGGTGATTTTAATGCAATTAAATAATTCCAAGACTAACTCTTGGAATATTTTCTTTGAAAATTACTCTTTGAAAATATGATAATTATATTACCCATGGATTATTTACTTCTCAACATGACGAACGACAACTTGCCCTATTGATTTTTTGCCTTAATTACTCGCTGAGCGACAGGTTTTATTCATGTGTATTTAATTGAAGAACAAACGAACAAGGGGGTGAAACATGGATTATTAAATCCCGGCGAATGTGACCCCGTCATAGATAATCGTATTCATCGTAATCGAATCGGTGAGTCGGGCGTCCGGAAAATGAGGAGGAGGCTCTTGAGAGTCACAACAGCGCGACAGATAGAGAGAATACAGGATGCCTGCGAGAATATACTTCTATATATACATATATACTAGAGTCTGCACAGTCTGCTTCCTCTTCGATGACAGACACCAAACAAAGACCGAGAGAGGCTCGTTTGTCCGACTGCGTCGAGCCCCGTTGCGTTCGAGCAGGTGGAAAAACGAACTTTACGTTTTACGGCAACATGCTACCGATAAATATTCAATAGCTTTCGACCTCATGCATATATGCACTCTCTGTCCTTGTGTTATGTCAATGACACTGAATTTCTAATCTAATCCGTCGATGCTGTATTCAACATCAACGCCATTTTCAATATTTGATTTAATTTTTTTCAACGAAAAAAATTCATTAAATATTTTTTTATACTTAAAAAAAAAAACAGTTTTTCATTTTATTCCAATGACATATCGTTTGAAATTTTTAAAACAACATTTGAATAAGAAAAAATTTTTTTTTCTTATTCAAAACGTCTTAAATTGAATTTTTCGATTTTTTTCACAATTTGAAAAGTATATAATTGAGCGTGAGTAGAAATTTATTAGTCATTTTTGTGCAAGGGGCATGGAGAATATATTTTTTTTTACGAGGGAAAATCGAAATATGTGTAATGAGCATTGAGTTAATTTTGTAATTAATTACACAGTGGTTATTCAGCTTGTTAAGGCCAATCATTGCCCGCGTTTTCCGTTGTTCATTCGATTATCTTGCAGCTGAGTAAAAGAAGGAAAGAAAAAAAATATATAAGCAATGGCATCGCGGCCACGAAAATCCCTCGACGAACTCGCACGTCCTCTACTCTCTATACCAATGTGCACTGTGTATATATAGGTAAATATATTTGCAGTGTGGATATATCCCCGGTAAATAGTGCACACACTGAGCAATATATCCGGGATTCTTGCTGCTACTAGGGGTCGACGTAAATCCGACCGCAAAGATCGACTGCGGTTTATTTACTTCGACTTTTGATGGACCACTTGAAGTCTCGTAGTATACCAACACACACATTCGTCTTCATCACTTTCCATTTATTTTTCCGTTGGTCTCTCGACTCTTTGAATTGCTACTGTAAAATTACCCATGACTCGTGTCTTCATCTATTTGTCTTCGATTTGCACTCGTCCATGTTGTCTATCTCCATTATCCTCTGATGGGTAAATTAAATTTAGGTAAAACTACTGCCAATATCAATTCAAGCATCTTCAACTGTTAAAAAAAATTTAATTTACAATTTAAAAACATATTTATTAATGAAAAAAGTGAAAAATAATAAAAATTCGATTTTTTTTCCCTTAATATCTGAAAAAGTATAAAACCTACAGCATTTTTCTCAGATAACTTTTTGTAGACAATTAAAAAAACTACAAATAACATTCCAGCAAAAAACTTTGTAAATCTCATGTTTTCCAAGATATTTGCACTTTTGTAATGTATTTAAAAAATCTCGATAAATCTAACTAATCTGTATTGCTTTTAAAAAATTATATTTTTAGAATTTATTCGTAAATAAGTGAAATTATACAGAGTGTGGGAAATTTGAGGTGATATACAATATAAGATGAGAGACAAACTGCGGACTGTAGAAATTGGAGATCCTCTGTATGATGATAAATACTAAGGGTCATTTAACAAACTTAATTATGATTAACGAGCGATGTAGACGGGTATAAGCTTAGACTATAGTATCCACTGTCATGTTCACCTCTTCATTGCGCGCATAGTTGAGGTTATCGTGTCGGATCCGACGCCTTGGTCCACACAAAATACCAGCGAGCAAGTTCCTGCGGTAAATGCTGCGATCCCCTCAGCATGCTGGCCAAGTTCATTATTGAAACAGAGTGTCACGCCAAAGGTCGTGTGTGTATACACATATGTACGTATATACACGAAACCCATGAAATCTATATAGGATTAGTTGGATATCTTCATCGGATATATTCCTCAGATATCCGTCGAACACTAGCCAACGTACTAATCCATAGATTGGCTGCCTTTAGAGTAGCCTCTCGTGCTTGCCAAGGGCGAACATCCGACGGCAGATCGACAAACTGCAATCAGAAGAATCAATGGGAACCGTTAGTGGATGAGTTGGAGATTTTGAAAAAGAGGCAAACTTACTTTGGATCACCTCGCCGGATTGGTGGCTGGGGTCCGCGTGGTTGCCAAGCACGTGGGCAATTTCATTTTGGCGTGATTCAGCTTAGGTTTCAATTGCCGCAATATATTTGGGCCCTTCATGTCGGTTATCTCAATGCGTAGAATATTGATTGCGCCATTGACATCGCGGTTCGCTTCGTATCCGCACACTGGACAAACTACAATACGCTTTTTTTTGTCAATGTTGACCTTTGAAAATTTTGTGTCCCTCTTGAGACATTGAGAGCATGATATCGTGGTGCAATCTTCGTCGACAATTTGTACAACGAAATCCTTTCTAGTCCGCAGGTAGGTTACAAACTCCTTGTGTGGAAACCGACGGCCTTGACCACGATAGCGATGAGCATTGAGTACCCAGCTACCGTACTTGATCAAAAAGTTCTTCAAGGGCCGTGGTCTTTGATTTCCGTATCGCTGATGTCGACTCGACAAAGTTCCTTCTGGGCCTGAATCATCATTGGCACTGAGTTCCACCAATTTTTCCCGGTCGCCCTGAATTCATCGACATATCTATCAATCATATTCCAGCTTAGTTCTTCGCTAAATCTCGTCTCATAGCTCCAGGCTGCACGGCAATGCTTCCGTATGTCTACAGCTTTCAAGTTTGTGTCCTTTAATTTAAGTTGGATGTACGAAACAAAGTGATGAAACGCGTGATACTTTATATTGGTTCGCAGCACTGTTGTGTATAATTCAGACAGCCCACTGATTATTCTGCCACGTTTTGTAGAATCTATCAACGGAATTTGGTATTCTATCATCATGTTTTTAAACTTTGAAATGATGTTCTTTCCAATATTGTCCCCGAGAATATCAAGCGTTTCATTACTTCCTGCTTGAGAGTTGTACGTTATTTTTAACTGATTTATAAAACTGTCAATATTTATATTCTTAAATCGCTGTCAAAATGCTTTGATATCTTTGCCTAATTCGATAAAATAGGATTTGTAAAAGAAGTTAACTAGCAACCCCAGCAGGATGTATAGTCGAGAAAGTACAACCACGTCGTTGTGTATAATGCGAAGCAGAATTTTTTTTTCTTGTTTGTTCAGTTTTCGATTGAGACTGCGGCGCAAACAACGTTTTCGAGTCGTAAAATCGCTTTTATCGTCTTCGAATTCAGGAACAGGATCGAAATAATCAATATTGTCTTGTTTTTCACCGGCCGTTTTTTTTCTGTACTTTCCCTTTGTTTTCGCTAAAAGTTGGATATTCGACGTGGAGGCGTTTACAGCGACAGGTTCGGTAGGACGTTGAATATCCGACGAAGACGAGTGTTCTTCAATCGCTGTAGTTGAGTTCGTAGCTGTGTTTCTTTCCTTATTCGGTGGAGTCGTTGCAGTCAGTAGGACGCTTCCAGGATCCGAAATGATGCCTAGTTCGTCGGCTGATTCTTTTGCGACGGGTGCAATGCTCGTTCCACTTTCGCTGGCAGAGTTTAAAGACTCTCGTATCTTTTTAAGATTTACTCTCGCTGTTAGATCAAGATACGGTCCAAATTCTCGAACCTTGGGTGCCGGTTGGATATCAGACAAGGACTGTACAACACCAGGTTCAGTAGGACTTGGAATCTCCCAACACGACAAAGGTGACGCGACAGCTGTAGTTGAGCCCGTAGTTGTGTTTGGTCTCTTTTTCGTCTTTATAGGATACACGTTTCTCAATCTACACATAGTGAGGAAACAGTTTAGCCACGCCACTCTGCGAAGTTTCCGGGCTTTCTATCGCCAACGATCATCATCGTTGAAGGGTTTCCTTGTCCGAAATTCCTTGTTTCACTTCTCTCGGCGCTCAAAACCTCCTCTTACTCGCCTGCCACACCTCTATCTATTATTTAGTTTGTTCCTAGCCTCAAAGTCCTCTGTCCCTTCGTCTAGTTTGAGTGCCTTTCAGTTGCTGCCACTTGCAATCCTTCAGGACGACACTTTGTGCACGCTCGAGATATCGACCCAAGGCTCACTGCCTTTTGCGAATGTCTGACTCTCGAATTAGGGTCACGCTATTGCTCCTCAGTCAGCTTGAAATTCTTCCTGCTATCCTTGCCTTTATGTATGGGGATACATGCCCATCCAATTTATTCCCTATTCGCCGGCCTCTGTGTGATATAGCCGCAATGAATTCGCGTATAAAATATCCGTCTGATGCTGGCAAAACGGATTTCTGTTCATGCGCGATTATTATGGTAATACCTGATGGAAAAAATCAGAAATTGGATTTATTTTTTGTTTGAATTGTCGACGAGTTTTACTCTTGATGTTTCATTTTTTTTCATGTGTGTAACGATTTTTTTGTATGATAAATTTTGTAAATATTGCAGAAAAATTTTTTTTTTCAACAGAAAAGTTGATTTTATTTAGTATTTTTTTGTATTATGATCATTTATGTTGGTTAATGAAATAAAAATCGACCTTTTTGTCTGGAGAAAAAATTTTTTCTGATTTTTTTCTTCGTTATATTACTTGAAATATTTATCCTACCATATAATAACTGAGTAGTCTCAGATAAAAGAAAGAAAAATACAGTTTTAACCATAAAAAAGCATATAATAAAAATAATTGTATGATTGCAATGAATTTTCTAAATTGATCGCTTGCGGTGGCGCATGCAATCGAGAGGAAAAAAAATGGAAGAAAACGCTTCTATTTTTGCATAATATCCCCAGAGGGAATGAGGCAGGGCGCGAGAAAGAAAGTGTAGGAAATTCGGGTGCGATTAAGCGAGGGGGACGCCAAGGCCAAAGCAATTTGTCGATCCCCAACCGCTGAGCCATAGCAGAGCAACGCCAGGAACCGGGGTGAAGGTGGAGTATGCTCTACTACTCGACCTACGACCTTTCACGCTGTCGGAGACTGTGTTCTGGAATATCCGGGTGTTGGTATGGCCGTCATTATTTATAAGGACAAGGTGTACCACAACGATTTGGTAAATTTCGTCGTTTTCCCTCCAACTAAATCAAACCGGACACCGAGTGACATTGCGTGGCCACATCACAGGGCTGAAATATATTTAGGGGATGGAATAAGAAAAAAAAGCCGGAAAATCTTCACGACCTTGTATCTTAGATGTCGTGTGATGGCTCACCCATGATAACAATCATCTCAAATGTCGTCCGACAATTTGTCTACCACCTATTCTGTCTACTGCGCTTGTCAGATTATCTTTTATGTCCTCTGACCTAGTTTGAGAAACTCGAGAGGATTTTCTCGCTAATTATCTGCAGACAGCTGATGCTTTATATATAGAAAAATATTTTTCTCGAGTGAGAGAGAAAATACGTGCGATTAAATGGATGCTAATTATTTGCAGGCTTTAGTAATTTACTTGATACGATTTAATCATCACATTTATTTTCTTGATTAATTATTTATATTTAATAGGAGAAAATTGATTTTTCTGTTTTCGTGTATTTTAAATGATTAAAAAATATTTTTTACAACGATAAAAATTGAATTTTTTGATGCAAAAGCATCGATAATAGCGCTGGGATGAATTTATGAAAATATAATTTCTTTTTGTATTTAAATAAAGGTGAAAAAGATATTTTTGCAAAAAAAAAGTATGAAATTTTAAAATATTTTTTATTAAAATTGAGAGGCTTAAAATTTTTTTTTTTGTTGCTCGTAAAATATAATACCGCAAATTCAATAAATGGTTAAATAAAATATATATAAATATGGAAATATTATTTTTAATCACATTTGTGCAGGCACATATAAATCATCAATAAAAATAATCCGTTTATAAAATCACTGGTTAATATTGTGCGATAAAAGATGAAATAAAATTGAAAAAATAATTGTTACATCTCTTCATATATGTGATATTTTTTTTCCACCATAAAAGTTGAAAATAGATGAAAATAATCATATGAGAGAGAGAAATAAATTAAAAATTGTTTGAATTTCATTGAGTATCAAAAATATCTGAATAAATATCATCCATACTTGTTAAATTAACCGATCATATATTTTATACCAATTTGTTAAATCAATTTTATCAAACATAAAAAAATATATTCGTTGGAAATATGTGAATATATTTTTCAAAATTAAATTAAACCAATAAAATTATTTAACTGCCATTTTACATACAAGCACGATTATATAAAAATTTTTGTTTCTAATTAAGATATTTCAATTAATTTTTTATAGACAATTAAATTTTTTTTGTAGGCATGGTGAATTAAATTATGGCACAATAGGTTGAATTTTTTGGGCGTATATTTTTTCGACTTTTTAAATCAAAGCACCCGAATAGACGCAAGGTATAGTAGTAAAAAGTTGAGCTATATTTTTGCGATCGTCCCAAGGGAGTCTGCAAAATCCAAACTGAAGACTCACGATTCGTCTTATGAAATTTTAACGTGACGACGACGTTGGACTTGGAGAAGCAAGGTTGTGTGCTGTTGTACAACAAAATAAAAATAAAAAAAAGTAGAAAACCGAGAACAGAGAAGCACATAGAGCAAAAAGTCAGTCACCCTTATTGTATTTAGGATTTTTTTATCTCTATTTTTCTGCGACGCAACCTCACTTTTATTACGTCTCTGGTAAACTACCCGACCCTTTTGTCGTGATGATTCTGCGCTCGAGCGATGCTCCAGCTTCTCTGTGACCCGGGCGTTCGATTATTCACGGGCGAACGCTTCTCCAACGTCACACACAGGCATTTAATGGAAATGTCCACGACTATATACATCCCCCACACCCACTTTCTGCTGGTATATGCCGAGGTGGCATGAAAATGAAACGCGTTTGAGGTTGATTATGCGATAAACGCATGCATTAGGAGGTTACTGATTGTGCTTAGTGGCTCTAGTTAGGCTTTTCTTACTCGCGATTTAATCTATAGCTCGTTCAACACATTGGACAAGTTTTTTTTTTATCTTCTAACCTCAAAAAAATTTTATATAACATTTTTTTTCAATATTAAACATTAAAATTCGGTTGATAAAATTTCTTTAAAAAAATGTTTTTCTCTGTTTCTAATTTTTTTTTTTCTTTCAAGGATATAAGTAATACTTAAATACACTATATACATATGTGGAATCATATGAATTATAATTTTTACTGTTGGATTACTCGGAAAAATGGCGTGTGAAATTGCTCACGTTTTTTCTAGTATAACAGCTAGAGTGGTGCGACAATTAAGTCTGCGCGTGTATGTATATATACTCTCCCCCTATAAATGCATATACATTGTGCAGCCATTTATTGAGGTGTCTTGAGAGTCAGGGAGGGACTGAGACCGCCGGACGGCGTGAGAAATGACGCTTACAGTCCGAAGAATCTCCTCTTCTGCGTCGTATCGCACACCTACATGCATATGCCATTCCCGCGCTAATTCATATATTACATAAAAGTATAGCTGCATCGTCTTTCACTTCCTCCCCCGGCCCTATCCGTTGCGATACAAACGAATGAATATACGGGGCTGAGGTGCGAGCACATGTGCACCGGAAATGTTAGCGGCTATATCTCGTTTTTCTTCGACAAACTCAATTATTACTCGATCTCTTTTTCATCCAATTTTTTTTTATATGCTGCACAAACACGCCTCACACTATTACGTGCTGTCTATATATCTATATTAATCTGAGAGCTGGTGTTTTAATCGAAAAAATTTATATAGACATGTGAGAAATCTTGATTTATTTAATTTTAAAATCATACGAGAATTTTTTTTCTTTTTATTTCTGCACAAAAACGTGGGAATATATTTAGGGTTATTCTTTTTTTTTTTTAGTTTTTTTCATCGTTTCTATTCCAGACACGTTAGTTTTTGTCATTTTTGTTGTATATAGACAATGTGCAATTCTTTCACACACAACACGTCTCCATCTCTTTGACGTGAACGTGTAATAAAAGTTAATAAGTGTCGAAGAATGTGCACTTTTGTGTATATATGAGAAGTTGTTATTGTGAAAAAAAACCATCGTTATACTAGGTCTAAGACTGAGTGCTTCATGTTACTCATGTCATATAATACGAGAAACAAAGTTTCTTTTTTATTTTTGTTGGTTTTCGTTTTGTCTCCCTTTTTCTTGCGCGCTTTTGTCATCGTTCTAGGGGAGAATACGGTGTTTATGATGTACGAGATGTCTTTGAGCTATACAGGACTTGATTAAAATTTTTTTTAATCCTATAAATATCTTGAGGAAAATCTTGATAATTGATTTTATTTTTTTTTTACTATCATTTTGAGAATTTTTTTCTTTTTAAAAATGAATCAAATGAATCAATTTTTTCAAGTGTATAAAAATGTGAAAAAATTTTTGTTTGTTTTTTTTTTTTTACTATAGCATTGACTTTGTTGAATATTAAAAAAATTTTTTTTTTCCTCTATAATTTTATCGGAATATTCGCCCCCGGTTTTTTTTTCCGTTTGTTTACCCATCGTCTCTGCGAATTTATTCGTTGATTTTCAATTCAAAGCTCTGAATGGATATTAAACGGGCATTTTGTAGTTCTTTCAAGCAGGAAAATTGATGCAATCGCCAATAGGTATATTACGAATTCAGTGTCATCAAGCGTCAAGACGAGGGGATTGGTATAAAACGATATGAGGGGAGGTGAGAAAGAAAAAAAGTACGAAGGGTAATGTAGAAAAGCAGCAGTGTTGAACCAAAGGTTTTTGAGACGAGAGGTCGATTATCGGACTTCCACTCGATATATTTTTTCCAGTAAATTCAGCGTGTGCATACAGGCTTCGTGTACCATGCGGAAAACGCTATTGCGCCCGGCCGTCTCGTCTTTGGTGTGTACGGACGATAACGTACGAGTAGCATGCTCGGCATCACGACGACTTTTGATGCTACATATTCTCTCGTCTGTTTTGCCGCTTTCGAGAATCGACGAGATTCTCATGCTCGAGCATTTGATCCAATTGAAAATTCAACAAATTCCATTCATTTCATATAAACAATCGAAAACAATGAATTTCCACGTCAATTCTTCCAATATATTTTTATTCACTGAAATAATCTTCAATTTAATTAATTCCAGCATACAAAAAAAAAAATTTCTCAACCCAATTAATTTTAGAGATGATGAAAAAAAAAACAAAAGTTCGTATTCACACTGTATGATCAATTCTCTGCTGAGATTGGGCGATAGGATTCATTTAGAATTTAAAAAAAAAATAAAAAAAAGGATGATAAAAAGTAAGGGAAATCAATGGATGAAATTCAGCTGAGTTTGTTGATCGTAAAAGTGACATTTTGTGACACGCAATGTTATTTTTAATGGATATATCTGTCTATAAATGTCTTTTACACTACTTCACAACGTGAGAAAGGAGCTTCGGTGTTACAGTTACGATTGAAAGGTAGATAAAAGTGTCCAGGAAACTACCTGTGCTAATATAAAAATCGCGTCATTTTTTTTTCTTCTTCTTCTTCCGGTATTTACGTTTATTTTTTCTTTTTTTGTTTCAAAACTATATATATGTACCAATAGTACGAGGATTTTTATGCCCTTGATTTTATATCTCACGTGAGTAATTTTGTGGGGGAGAAAAAGAAAAAAACGAGGTGGACCCAGGGGTCGAAAGAAAATTCTGGAACAATATCATCGCTTGGGAGTCAAATTGATCATGGAAAAGGCTTTCAATCTTTATGCTACGTGTATACATGTATATTTTATGTGTTGCCATTGTGTCGTTGTACCCTTGAGATTGCCTGTGAAATTTTCACATCGACCTTCGTCTGATTTTTTTTCATGTCGCCTGACATTTTGATCTCACGACTAAACAAATCTCAGTTAACGTCACTGCCGATAAATTGCGAATTTTCTAAACTATGTTTACTTTGTGGAAAAATTTTCTTGCAGGGATTTTTTTTGTATCCTCCGTTTATATTGTTGGTTTCTTTTTTTTTTTAAAAAATGCTCGCTTGCCGCGAGCATTCCTCAATTCGGCGCGCGAATTGCAATAGTCACGGGAACGAGGTGAACGCGTCGGCAAGGAAGTAATTTGCATATTGATCCCGAGAATAGTCTGAGAAAAGAATACAAACGCGCATCCTGAAGGCATTTGCCATGTATATATATAGGTATATATGTACATGCTTGCGGAGTTTTTTTTTATATTTTTTTCGCTATATCGGTTTTCTTGGCTAGTCGCCTACTTCGATATATAAAATCAAACCTCTCTCTCTCTTTCTTGAATTTTTTTGCCATCCTCTGCGGATTCAAATATATAAAGATGGCATGCACGTCGTATCTGGCGGCATCCATATAGAGTATTTGTTGGCCAAGAACAGTAAAAATCTCCAGGCAAAGATTTATGTGGAAAAAAAATTTTTTTTCCACATTTTTATACTAAACAACATATTATATCAATAAGTGATGAATTTAAAATTATTCAAATCAAATTAATTATTCAAAAAATGCATCGTATAAAATCTCAAAAAAAAAATTTGACTGATGAATTAAATTTTCTTTTAATTGTAAAAATATTAATTTTTATTTTTTTGATAATTCTTCCGTATATTATATTTGTGAGGAATAAAATTAAAGAAGAAAAATTTTTTTTTTCACTGGTAATAATTTTTTTTTTCTTTTTATTAAGGTTTTTTTTTTTGTTTTTTAATGAAAACTCTGCAATTAGTGTTAGTTGATTGGTCACCAAGTCGTTGCACAAATCACATTCCCTTATAATACCCTATTCTGAGTTGATGTGCACGCGTCTCAACGCATCCTGCCAACGTGCAAGAGAACACGACTGAATTCGACTAATTGCAATGAAGCAATTATCCACGGCCTATGACGCCGATTTCATTGCGCGTTACCTCTGGTTCACTAAAACGATCGATATATGGTCCCAAAAGCGAGCAATTTACAAATTCACCTGTTATTATATTTTAAAAGTAAAAAAAAAAATTAAATTTAATATATATGGCGAGGAAAGGTCATTTTCGCGTGCATTGGATTGATGACAGATAAATTTATAATTCCATAATACTCGTGTCAATGTGATATAGATTTGATCTTTAAATTGCTTTGATAATTACTGCGATGCAATTTCACAAATGCCAATACGTTTATCCAATGAATAATCTCGTAATGCGTCAATCGATGATTAATCTTTTGCAGTAGCTCTCGTGACGATTGCTTGGGGCTCGGAAATTCAATGCAGCCTTTGAGCTTGGCCCCCCCAGTGTTGTCAATACAATTTGTTGATGATAACATTATCTATTAAATTAATTTCCATGATTCAAATATACACACTCTAACAGGCGTAGAAAAATTTTATAACATTAATTTCTTTCAATATAATTATTTATATGAGTGGAATAAAAATATGGGAGGTTGATTTTTTTCTATCAGAATTTCAGCCATTTAGTTGATTAAAATTGTTCACTCTTTTTTGCGGATATATATTTGTATTTAATCTCATGAGTTGGTTTAAAATAAAAAATCAATATTTTACTTTGTATGCACTGAGACGATGTATGTAAAAAAATTTTTTTCAATAACTTAAAAATGATTCAATTTTATTTCAATGAATTTCTTGAATTATCGAGTTATTTTTGCTTTTTTAAAAAATAGGGTTAGTTGAATTTTTACATTTTTAAAAATAAAATCAACAGTAATATTAATTTTTATTGAGTAAAAAAAATTGATTAGTTTTCTTCTTGAAAAAATAAAACGTTTGATAGTTTTTTTTTTTTTTTTCGGTTAAAATAACTTCAATTAATCAAAAGCATTAGATATAAGCTATATAACGTGTTCCTTTCATATCTGAATCGACGATCAGGCAAAGCTATCACATGATTTCTTTAGGGTGACTCGGGGAAAATCCCTTCGTCCAACTTTCCAGTAATCCGAAATCCGAGATTTTGCCGACGGGAGTTGGATTTCACTGTGGTTTAATCCACACACAGATCGCTGAAATCCGTTGACATATATTTTTTTTCACCCCTTTTATCGAAAATAGGTGAATAATTTTTTCACAAAATTCATAAAAATAGAAAAATAAAAGTATTTCAACTCATCGTGCGCACCTTGAATATGTCTGCACTGTCCGAGAGTGCAGTGAGTCAAAATTTTTGCATATTACCATTTATCTAATTTTTTTATAACATTAAAAAATATTTTTAAGCAATATTCAAGTAAAATTATGGTGTTTGTATCGAAAAAGGACGTGATTTTCACTGCAAAAGACGTCGATTTGCTCTAACAATTATTGATGCTTTCTACACTAGAATTTTCACATTTAAATCATTTGGTTAAAAGTATTGATTTTTCTTGTTTATCAGTATATACCTCAGAGATATCATAGAAATTATCAATAAAACCAAGTTTATCGGACTTTCTAACAAAAAATAGTTGCGAGAAATATTTTCTGAAATAAAAACTGCAACCTCAATTGAGCAACTCTCTGTGCGTATGACGTCAAAAGAATATAAAGGGTAGTAACGACGACGGCGGGGAGAAAGCGCAAAGGGAGGATTTATAAAAGTGTCGCTCGTCGGACACATGAAGTGGAGCCGAGGCTTTTAATGGACTCCGTCAGTGGCAATGGACATCAACCTGTTTGCCGCGCGCGTGCTACTTGCTGTGTGTCTGATGCCGTAATGGCTCACGGTGGCGAACACCAGCTGCTATACGCTTTCGTGCCACGTGCTAATCTCGACTAAATGCTCCTGGCAAGGAGGAAGTCAATTTTTCCTTCCCCCGTGGACCCTGATGCAATAGATAGACGGCTTGATTGCAGATAGATACTTTGGATTTTTTTACGCCTCAACCGTCAATTTAAACTTGAACTTAATCGCGCTTGAATCGTCTCAACGTCAATTACGGCATTCTCGATGGGCGTCGACCAAATGCTTGCGTGGTTATTCACCCACTGAAATTTGTTAAATTATGAAGGAATAAAATAAACAATCTATTTTTTAAATACTATATTATGGATGAAAAATGTTTTATTTTTGATTTAAAAATTTAAGAATTTCTTTAATAGTTGTAATATATTTTTTTCACGTGAGATAAGTGATTGACACAATTTCTAAATTGAATTTGCTGGATTTTGTTGAGTATTAAATATATTCTGTCATTTCTGAATACCTTATTTGACGTGAATTGTGCAGTAACTGTCTAAAACTTATACTGACGTTTATTCCAAGCGAAATTCACAGACTATTGAGATTTTAATGATTTGAAACTCACAAGAGAAATTGTGGGAGAATTATTGTCATAAATTTTCTACTTACAAACAGCTGTCGTTAATGGTTTTTCTAAAATTTACTTTTACAATATTGTTAAAATCTTTGAAAATTATGTCTTGCTGTGAGAAAAAAATTTTTAATTTTAGAAATTGCCAAAAATGGTGGTTAGTTTTTTTTTTTTTTTGAGGATAAAGAATAAAAAGTTAGGATAAAATGTGGCAAAAAAAAATTAGTTTATATCAAAATTTGAGTTTTATTAATTTTTTTTCAGTATTTAATGGTTGTAGTAAAATATTTTAAATATTAAAAATTTCTTGAAAAATTCAATTTTAAGACTGTTACTCACCAAGTAAACAATTAATCATCCTGTCGGTTTTCAGTTTTTAGAGTGACTGTGATAGCCGTTCAAATTGAAAAATTATTTTGTCGGACCTCTGTCAAGAGATTGACGTTATCGTGCGATTTTTTTTATTAGCTAGGTCAATTTTTTAGGATAAAAAAACACATAACCGTCAATTTAAATGATAAATTAATCTCTACCATTTAATTAATTAAGGATAATAAGATTTTTTTCATTTAAAATTTACAGGAAAACATTTTTCTAGTGTTTTCACTGCAATACTCTCATTAAAAAGAGTTTTTGCCTGCAAAAAAAAAACGTGAACAAAGACTCAAGAATTACTCTGCAAAGAGCCATTGATTTCTCTACGAAGATTAAATGCCCGGCTTGGCTGTGTGGCGTAGAAGTTGTGGCGCGAGGATTTATTTTATTTCGCCGAAGCGAATTGAAGGCAGTGAGCTCGATCGAAATAATAGAAACAATGTAGGTAATGTACACATGTGTATATATATATATATAGTTGCGCTTGTCGAGGCAAATGAAGGTCGACGTCCTTCGCTTGAAATTGAGTACGTAAACAAAGCCACGCAGTAGTGCAATGCAACGATAATCCCTGCATCACACAAAAGCCAAGTTATGCAATGTATATCCATCATGTCAGTACTTTCTCCTGTTCGCATATTCGTCTATTTTGCTTATCTGTTTCATGGATTTACACGTACTCGTGTCTATGCAGAATAACTGATTTTAATTCTATGCCAAATGCACTTTCTTCTCAAATAATTCAGATAAATAGAAAAATTCATTATAAAAAATTGTCTTTTTTTTGTTATAACAGAAAAAAAAAACTCACTAAAAACCCAAATTTTGCATCAATTTTATGTTAAAATAAAAAATACTGAAAATAGTTTTTTGAAATTTAGCAATAATTGGAAAAATCGAAATTTTTTTTACTACAAAAAAAAAAAATAAACATGAAAAATTTTGAAACTAAAAATCAATAATTGCATTTTTTTTAATTTTTAAAATATTATTTTATTAGAAATATTTTTTTTTATAATTGAAAATTCAATTTTTTTTTTAGATATGAGTAATTTTTTTTGATTGAAAGTGTTTTGATGGGTATAATGTGTTGGAAATTCCATAGAATAATCTGTAACATAAATTTAAATAGATGTATTAAATCTCTTGGAAGATTGAATAGTGTTAAAATAGTAATTTTCATGGAATTTAATATGAAAAAGTTGAAATTCGATCGTATATAAGAGCCCAGCCATAACTATCCTATTACATTTGCAAGATAATCTAGAAATATTATTGGTCCCTAGCGCTTTTTATGGCTCTTTACCCCTCAATATAATTCTTGAAGGTGATCATCGATAACAAGACCAGCCTAGATGATAATATCAGCTAATATAGCCGACAATAATCACGTGTGCATCACAGAATATTAGCCTTTATTTATGCACTATAGGTATAGATGTAGTTATCGGAGGGTTTTGTCTATACATTGGGTGGTGCAGGCAATGCAGTAGCTCGTGCTGCAGAGACTGCATCCTGGATTGCGCCCGGGATTAACTCTAGCGGGATATATAGAGTTTATCGACAAACTCGTGCACGACGATAAAATTCTTCATGTGCGTGTGCACGTACTTTTTCTCATTCAACCGCGTGCACTTTAATGCGTGTGTGTGTGTCTTATGTGTCGTATATTCTGTCGACGTTTACCGATATTTGGTGCTTTGCCGCGCGCGTCTTTGCACTATAAACCTGCGTGCGGTTACGAGCAATTGAGTTGCAGGAAATGAATTATTTTATCTTAATTGCTACAGGGGTTAAGTAACTAATTTCAACTTTACTATCGAGCAAATTTTTTAATTCCTTCAAAATTATTAAGATTATGTATATTTATCGTGTAAAAAAATTTATTTTTACTGTTGGGATTTTTTTTTTACATTTTCCAGCTAATGACGATTTTTGCACACTCTTCAAGCGAAGCGATAAAGTGTATTCTATACTTGCCTTGTTCATTTTTGCTAATATTTATATAGTTAAAATAACATGGTACTCGATATATTTCGATTCAATTACTGTAAATGTTTTTTTTCTTATTCACGACATTAAAATTTTTATTTTCAAAAAATGGTGTTACTACTTTTCCTACTTTTTTTTATTTAATCGTGATCAATGATTTATTCGCGGTTTTTTAAGATAGTCTGAAAAAATTTTTTTCTTATATTTTAAAAATAAATTATAAACTTTTTATAATAATAATCAAAAAAGTGTGCTCTACGGTTTCTGCATCGTGTATTTTTTCATTTTTTTATATAGAAACTTTTTTTTTTTTTTTCAACTTTTTCGAGGATTTAAAATTTTTATAAGAGTTTTAGTGTTACAAAAACTTTGGTTTTATTCTCTTTGTGAGAGTTTAAAAGAAAATTTCTATCGAAACAATGGACAGAGAATTTTTTTTTTTTATATATATAAAAAAAGTTTTATTTTATTTTCGATAAAAATTTTCTTTAAAAGTCATAAAATAAGGCTAAATTTTGGTTGTAAAAATTGAAATTGGTTACATTTTTACGTGTAAAAATTTGTCTCAAATTTCCTTATATTAATTCAATTTTATTTTGAAATTTTTTATCAATTTTTAAAATTCTCGATGAATGCAATATTTTGCAAAACAAAAATATGAACGATACGCATATAGATATTGTGAGAAAAACGTATATAAAACCACGTTGACCTGGGAAAAATGCGGAGATAAAAAAAAAAACACCCCTTAATTAAATTTTTTTTCTCCAATATTGACTTTTATGAGTTTGAATTTATGAATTTTTGCATTGACGCAAAATAAAGTTGCGATCTCAATACACGAGTTTATTTATAAAAAAAAATACACACGTCAAGTTTATATATAACGTCGTTCTACCTATAAAATATGATGTGTAAGAGTTTATACTTTACATATATTTATCACGATAAAATATATACGCATATGTGTGGGATCGATAGTTTGACACAGTGTGTAGCACTGACTCTATTTTTATATATATATGCTATAATACCTATCTGCTTCATTCTATATACTGCTCATATACACATCCATATGTATGTCCGCAGTTACTGTAGTTAGGTCTTTGCATCTGTGGGGTTATACGAGCACGCGTCGTCAAGCGGCCAGTGATATTGCCTCGTAAAACTTACGCGCTTGCATAAGGTAATACTTAGACACATAAATGCACGCAAGGTGTAGAGGCTGCTGCGCCTCAGAATCCTCTGCCATATCCCTCCTGTGCTATAAACCACATGCGACTCAATTTTTCTGTCTCGAATAATATATTTATATCGCTGATAATGTAGATCGACTCAATTGAAACACTGAAATCCTTAGAATTTATTATATTTAAAATATTAATTATTAAACCATCAGTTTTTGCACAATAATTTCGAACACTATATCCTCCCGTGAAAATTTATAAAAATATAAATACAATGATCTGTTACATTTTCATCGATAAAAAACTTTTGGCTTTTATTTTCGGTTCAAATTCACACCTAGCAGGTTGCACTTGCAACAAAAACGTTCTTATTTTCAATAAATTATTCTTTTTATTCATAAGTACTTATTTATTAGTGAAAAACACTTTTTATTGCATTAATAAATTGAAAAATTGAATTTTTGTGGATTTTGAATACAGAAGATATTTTTTTTAATAATAAAAACTTTAATAAAAAAGAATATTTAAAAAAATTGATGATTTTTGTGACATTTTCGTGTGAAAAAAAATAAATAAAACGGGGTGCCGCGAGCTCCAGGGGTTGTTTAGTTAATTTTCGTCCCTCTGGACCGATAAAAAACATCTCAACATTTTTATCTCGATCCAGATGGTAAACTCATGCGCGACGACTCGTGCTCGATGGAGTATATAAGACATTGTTTTCCGAGAGAAGGTGGAAGAAAAGATAACAGCTTGCGAGCAGGTGAAGATTCACCTGTTTCGCAGCTGGCTCCACTCCTCTGCATTTATATTTGCCTCGTAGTATGAATCCAAACGCTCTCGGCAGAGAGTGTATAGACGCCCAGGTGTTGGTATATATAGAAAACCACGAGGAATTAGGCAGCTATAATAAGTTTGACCAAAATAAATTATGCTTCTCGATCTAATTGATGATATATCCTTTGAGAAAAATTAATTTTTCTTCTTTGTTTTTATGGCAATTTGACTGTTTTGCAGGTATACTTTGATATATTCTACTGGAATATTTAAATTTAAACCCACTGGTTTCAACGTTGCTATCTCGAATCGACGAATATACTACGACCATTTTGAGTGATCCATTATAACTCCTAATCATCCTACGCTCTTTGCTGAGACCTTGGATATTTTTTTATGTGATATATAAATTTTAAATTTTATGCCTCTATTATTCATGTGTTTTATCGTATAATTACTGATGGAGAAATTTTATTTTTTATTTTGTCTTAATAATTTTGAAGCAAAATAATTTTTTGTTGAACTGGTTATTAATGATTCTATGCGTTTTTTTCTGTTTCAGGTAAATTGAGATGCTTTAGTATGATGAACTGGAGAATTGAATGAACAATAATCCATGGAGAAATTGGTATTAAATTTATAAAATGCTGGAAAATATTCGCTGATGACTCAAGAGAGTAAAATTAAATATTGTTAAGGTAAGAAAATGTCGTTTTAAAGCTAGTATTTTAATTGTACGAGGGATTTTTTATACAATTATTATTTTATTCATTTTTTACCAACTTTTTCTGAAGATAATTTTCCAGAATCTTTGAAATTTTCATTTTTTCTTAATTTTTTTTCTAGTTTTTTGGCGATAACTCGGTAACTACAAAAGATAGTGAAAAAAAGTATAAGACTTAAATGATTGAAAATTTAATTTTCTACAAAAAACGTTAGTTAAATTTTTTTGTATCTTTTGCAGTTTTTGAGAAATTTTTGATTTTTAAAAATTTTTGTTTTTTAAAATATTTCAAAAACAAAGCAAAATATGAAAAAAATTGTTCCTACATTTTTTGTAGGAAATTAAATTATCTATTATTTGATTCGAATGACAATTTTCGTTATCTCGCTTATTTTTCGAGTTATCGGAAGATTAATGAAAAAAATATGTATAAACGCGCTTTTCATGCATGTTTTCGCCGTTTAGACCGAAGTGGAGGCCTCATTGCACAACCGTAACAGACATCGGGAATATATAGTGCACGCGTGACACACACGTGTCGACAAGTCCCAGCTAAGCGTGGGTTACAGCCATGATGCATGCACTTGTCGCTCTCGGGGAGTCGAGTTGCCGGCGTCGTGGGTTACAAAAATAATTTGTAAGCACGATCATTCTCAGTCTCCCGCGAAGGAACATCTGGCCCGAGAGCAAAAATCTCGCCCTCTATTTCAATATACAAGGCCCACAATACCAAGTTTACATCTATCACCAAAAATTATATTAAAAAAAATTAAATTATTAAAATCTCAATCAAATTTCGAGATGTAAATTTTTTCGAGTATTTTCATATAGGTTTTTACGATCCTAAGGCGACAGTTTATAGGTCAATTGGGAACTATTGACTAGCCAAAATCAAATTAGCACGTAGCAATTATCACACCACGCCCACGTGACTTCCAAACTATCGCTCTGGGAGTAATCACTGTCACTTAACAACTTTGATTGGTCTTTTTGGCATTAAAAACTTTATTATTTATTAAATTAATATATTTTTAATTAAACTCGATTGCAATACGAAAAATTCACCAAAATTTTCCCACGTAAAATTATTTCCAAAATTTTTGTTTTCAATTTTAGAATTTTAATTGAAGTTTCTTCGTGTGCAGTAGAAGTGGAAAATTTTTTTTTCTACAAATAAAATTTGAAAATTCGTGAAATTTATAATGAATTTTTTTTTAAGCATCAGATTTTTTCCGCGTGAAAGATTTTTAATGGTTAATTTTATTGGGTTAAATCTATGATTTTGTGAATTTATTAATATGTCACAGTGTGTTGCATATATATCGACATCTAAGGTTAATTTGCAACTCATAAGAAATTTTGCCATCAAGTAAAATTACATCGTTTGGCGGGTCATAAAAGTGCCTTTTAAACGAAAATCCCTACGGACGCGATGAAGTGGAGAGTTTACACGTTCCATAGGGATCAAGAGGGAGTTGGGCTGATAAAGACAACCCACCCGCCAGTTTTATTGACGTACAAAATTAACACCCCACTGAATCCCGCGCGCGGGTGATAAAATAAAAAATAACTTTGCAACACGCACCCTATATCTAGCCATAATTTTTCAATTATCATGGGATATAAAGTCCCGGCTGAGAAAATTAATTTATCTCGCTTTTTATAATTATTAATACCCAATAAAAAAAATTATCTAACGTTATAATAAAAATATATACGGAAAGTAAAAAAAACTTGTTTTTAACATATTACAGCGAAACTAAGGAATCTACAAAATTTTTGTATGAAACCTTTTTTTTAACTTGAAAAATTCTCTATAAAAATGATCTGAACAAAAAAATTCCTAACTCTATTTATTCGCAAGATATTTGAGTATTTTCTAAATTTTTCCAAGAAATAATATCCGCAATTGATGCGCGCAGGGATGATGTGTGTAAATATAATTCAATGCAACAGACAATCGAGAGTAAATGTATTGTGGTGACACTTACACCCAGTAAGCTCGGTGCTACATTAGGTCGATCATATGCGCATTATCGGTTAACGAGACATTAGCCCTAGTGGGCGACATTGGGCTTCCGTGCGTCAATTGACACAGCGAGTTAACCCTGCTTTGTGTCGGCTGCTGTTTGGATTCGTGGCAATGCGGCGCCGACCCCTCTCTCTTTCATAACCATCATCAGTGCCCCCCTCAGTTCGCGTATACAGTCCCGAAAACGCCAGCAAGGCCTCGAAATGCCGTTCACATTCGACCTCTGACACCGCAGACACGATCGTACACAGTGCCCCGGTGGAATTGGGTTTAATTACTCGTTTATCTGCTCTCAATCAATAGGGAAATGAGTCATCAGAGTCATCAGACGGCCGCAATTGCTCTCAAAGTCAAATAAAAATTTTAGTTTAAAAAATTTTTTTCTTCTTCATCTTCGGCAAAGCTCATGACCATTGGCGGACTCACGTAGCCGAATTAAATTATACTTTTTGCGCCTGAAATTACGGATAATGGCGCCTGGGATGCGCCAACAGTGCCACACGATAGAGAGGACGAGTAATCCCAGGCGCGGCTTCAGTATAGACGTGACTGGTTGCCACGAAACGTGGTGTGTGTGTGTGTGTATTTTTTTCTTTTCTCAAGAGATGGAGAAATAAAAAATGAAGGAAAAATAAACGTCAAGCCGGGCGAATAAAAAACAAAAGGTTTTTCGAGTTTATATATCTACTGTGAGCTACTATTTATCTTGTTCTTCTAAGCAAAAGAAATTTCTGAAAAATGTGAAATGTTAGTTTTACATAATATAAAAATTACTATTCGTGTGATAAAAAATTTTATTTCATTCGATTTATTTAAAAAATTTATGAAATAACAATTTTTTATGCATTTATAAATATTTAAAGCTTAAAAAAAAAATTAATTTCCATTATTTAATATCATTTTTCTTAATTAAATATTAAAAAATAATTGTAAAAACAATTTTCAATTCGAAAAAGACATCAAAAAATGGTGAAAAAAATTATTTTTAATAATTTAAACACTGAAAAAAGGTTGAAAAAATTTTTTTTTTCAAACTTTACAGCTTTATATAACTATTTTTAAATGATGAGTGAGTTTTTACAGTTATTTATGCAACGAGTACGGTTTAATAACAAGAAAAAGTTGCAACGTTCATCAAGGCTGGCCTTGGAAAATTTTTTCGTTTCGCCGTTTCATTCATCTCTCCATTGCCCTTGTCCGCACATGAAAATTTTTTTCTTTTTTGAAAGCAAGTGGCGAGAGCGAGATAAATACAGAGTATAGCGAGCGCACGTCGGGCTTCGAAGAATATCTATTAGGTTGTGTTGAAGCAGTAGAACAATATTCAAGCTCGTTTGGTGGCTGTTACACTTCCTGGACATATAGCGAGACGACGGCGACAAACAGCGGCCAACCGAGAATTTGCTTATTGCCTCATTGTGGTTCTCTCACACGCCAGATGAGATTTGTTTCGGAATGGGTAATTTGTGGCTGGCTGTATAGCATTTTGATTTTACAGCTGGATATACATGTGTATATGTGCTGCGAAATATATTGAATTTAATGGTGAGACAATTATTAATTAAACCACAAGTACTCTGGCGAATATGTTAATGTCATGACTGACAAATTTTCCCTATCAAGAATCGATGTAAATTCCATATTTATCTGTATTAAACACATATGTATAGATGCGAAACATAACTAATGATTGCTATTATTGAATTACAAATTAATAAACACAACTCATTATAAATTCGCTATTGATTCACTCTGTATATGTATTTTCATGTTTTATATTTAAGGTATTGGTAATTTTTTTAGCCAGATTTAGGTCATGACAAATATTTTTAAAAAAATTTTGATAAACTTGAAAATTTTATATATGACTTTTTTTACGGGTGTCAGATCTTTTGTTATTTTTATTATATTTTTCATAGTTTAAAATTTTTATTCAAAAAGAATGACTGATTTTCTGGGGATTTAAAAACTATCAAGTTTTTTCTTGAAAAAATAATTTTCTGTGAAAAATTGAGAAAAAAATTTTTTCGGCAAGAATTTCATGGTAATATTTCATAATACGTTTTTTTATGATAAGATGGATCAATTTTTTTTTAAGGTTTAATTAAATTCATTGGAAAATTTGGCACAAAAAAAATTTCAGTGCTCTTCGCGAAACGTCAAAAGCTCGGGGCGAAAACTTATAACAATGAAATTTGTCGATGAGCACGATCAAATTTATCGATAATCGCTCAGTGCCTCAGTGCCTCAGGCAGTGCCTGTACATATTTCGGAGATAGTAGACTTAGTCAACTACTACTCATAATAAAAAATGGCATCAGTTTTAACCCGACTTTTGCAAACGTGTCAAAAATCTCAGAAAACGACTTTCCAACAATTTTTTATAGAAGAATGTGTGGCAAAATGAGGTACTTGAGGTAATAATAATTTTTTGACACCACAAGTGTCAACAAATGATTAAAAAATTGAAAAAATGCTTATACAGTTGGTTATAGAATACAATTTACTGATTACCGATTTGAAAATACAGTAAAAGCTCACTAGACAGCACAAAAACTCAAACAGATAATTATATAGATAGCAGTTGAAATAAAATTTGACCGAAATTAGATAATAATTTAATTAGAGTTGGCGCAAATGACGAAAAAATTTTTTTTCGTTTTTTTAGGTACCCCATTTTACCCCCCAAACCCCATTTCACCCCACATTTCTCTAATAGTATAACTATATAATTAAAAACACCAAAAAAAAATTTTTTTTCCTCCAGTAAAAATCACAAATATAATAAAGAAATTTTTGTTTTTTTTTTGAAGAATATTTTTCAAAATAACCTTTGAGAGCCTCTTATACACATCATAGTATATTCTGACCTACATGATCCTCTTATATATTGCCGAAGAAAGTAAATGCAGTGTAGCTATTAATTATATGTCAAGCTGCACAAAGGCAATAGCACACAAAGCTAAAGTAGACTTCAGGTAATTGAGAATGTAACTTCAAAGTACATAATTAAAAAAAAAAAACCCGTTTAAAAAATAAATCTCACTTAATTACACAATGACAATTAGTTAATTAAATTAACCATATAATAAATATATCGCTAGATGCTGAGAAAGAGATCACGAAAAAACATGAAGAAAAGACAGATGCAAGAAAAGTACAGTGAGGCGACGCGAGGGTGGGCGGCTAGAATAATATTTAAACGGGAACAAAGTGCTCAGTAGAGAAAGAGAGAGCGTGCGAAATGGAAAATGTAGATCGTTTTATCGGCCGAGGGGTAAACTACAGCCTGAGGGGTGTTTCCGTAGTCGGAAACAACGGACAGCGTTAACGAGATTCATCCTTCACCGGTTAACGTTGAGTGCTTTTCGTTTCCCCAGTCTGTTTTCACGACGCTCCAATATGAATGAGCAACCGTTAATAATCTTGAGCCAATTAATTCCCTATTTCCCCTGGTGCCCGAGAGAGTACATAAGCTAATTTCCCGCCATAAAAAAAAATTCAACAAGCAAAACATAATCAAAAAATTAAATAATTTTTCTCGCTCTATTATATCCGCAAAAAAGGAACAAAAAAAAAAAATTCAATCAACTCACGGAAAATTAAATCAATTAATCTGAAAAAATGCAATTAATATCAAAAATAAATAGAATATAAAAAAAATTATAAATAAAATTTATTTTTGACGCAGAAAAAAAAAATTTAATCAACTCAACGACAAATTAGATCAATTAATCCGACTAAAATTTTAATATTATAAATAAATGAGTTGTATTTGATTATATACGTAAAATAGGGGATTTTTCTCTTCATTTATTTATATTAAAAAAAATTTTTCTGCACGGTTATTTATTAACGTGGTAATTAATATCCGCATACGTTCAGCGAGTAAACGTGACCTCGGGGTGAAATTTGTCACAAAAATGTCAAAATTTCAGATAGGCACTGTGGGAGAGAGCATTTGTTTCACTCTTGCATCTGCACATCGATCTGACTGTTGCTGACGCGTGTGTGTGTGTGTGCAGGGTCACAAAATCCGCGCGCCGACATTTCCGGGCTTTCGCTCTCGGCCGTTTTCCCCGCGTGACATCCGTCATTTTGCATGCCCATCACGAAAAACAGTCCGACACTCGCGCGCGGGCCTGCACTTGCACGTATGTACGGAGAAAATTGTCAAGTCTGCGTGTGAGCGCATGTGACGGATATAAAAGAAGAGTTAGTCAAGTTGATATAAGTGGAGAACAAGGGTTTTCTGTATATACACCCTCGTCGACTCTTTTCCTCGACATTGCGAGCACGTACTTTTACCTCGTCAGTCTTCTAAAAACTCACCTCTTCCCCTCTGAAAAGTATTCTCCATTCTTTTCCTCCCTCTACTCTCCCGCGTACACCAACACTTTGTCTATATCAAAATCTAATTTTCAACGTATCGCTGAGTATGATGAAAAAGTTTTTCAAGCCACATGTGATACTGTTGAATGTATAGGCCAAGTGGATTAAAAACTGTACTTCCTTAGGATAAAACTTTTTTTTTTCATTCATTTTCATCCATTATCGTTTTGACTAGAGGGTAAAAAAAAATTTATACATTTTTTATGTAATTTAGAAAATCCGGATTTCATTGAAACCATTTTTTCTCGATATATATTGCAATCAATATCGAATAAAAATCACCCCAAGAGATAAATTTTACGCGAAATTTAAAAAATGTCGACACATATCACTTCATAATAAAAAAAATCCTCAAAAACTTTTGTATAAAATTCTCTTTAATAATATGCCAAAAGCATCGAGAAAATGTATCAAAAAATTGGATTAGTTGCGGATATCTTAATCCAACTCATACAGATATTCTTAAAAGAAAATGTTTTCGAATATTTTTGGCGATTTTAATTTTATTTATACGATAAAAAAATAATAATCTATTTTTTAAATGATTCAGAAGATTCACTGAAAATTTCATTTTATCGATACATATTACAATAAATATCCGCAAAATTTCTCAAAACTTGTTTTTACAAAGCCAGACAATAAAATATATAAAAAAAGCTCGATCATCCACATAATAAAAAACAAAAAAAAATGAAAAATTGTCCTGCTGACCGCGTTGTGGTCGATTTTCAGAGGGTATATACAAGAAGCGATACTATCGATTATATCCACGCAGCCCGAGATAGCACTCTGGGTTCCCACGAACGAAAAGCATCATCACGACGTTCAAAAAATACGAAAGCATGCTCACACGCGACACATATGCGCGCAAAAGCCAAACGAGCAAAACCCGCGCGGCGTCGAGTGGCGACCGGATGATCGCTGTAAAGTTCTTTGGGTTTCATTACATATTGGCATGGCCTTGGAGGACACAGTGAAGTTGGGCGCAGAAGAGGCGCGAATAAGGACGCAAAATGCGAGCAAGACACAAAGGCGAGAGATGAGAGAGGAAGCCGTTGAAAGAGGCAAAAGCAAAACGTGAGACGAAGAGTATACTGTACACGCGTGGCTTAGGCGTCGTGATTGGACGGCGGCTCGTGGCCGGCGAGCGCCATTCACCGGAAACCCGACAGCGCCGCGCGCTCTACTCGCTCATCAGCGCTACTTTTGCCTGCTCGCGCGCGCACTCGCGTCTCTCTCATCGTGGCCACGCTTACCAACTCCCCTCTCAACGACGGCAGCGCGTCCTGCGCAACGTCTTTGCCCCTCGCAAGCAACTCCACTCGTCGTTTCCTCTCTCCACTCCCAGCAGCATCAACCCGTTCGACCTGTTTCCCTCCTGTGAATGTATATCTCATCTCATCTCAACTCGCGCTCTCTCTGCTACCTGTGTGCGTCCTCGACAGCGCACGGGCGAACGGCCTCGCGCGACCACGCGCACTGTTTCTTATTTTATCCTTCGAGCTATACTATGCTACTCGTCGTAGCAGATTGAACGGTCGAGAACCCGTTCGTGGACTTGCTTGCTCTTGGGCTGTAAGCTACTCTCGCACACCCATCCGACTTGCACTCTCACGATTGAATAAATCAAACGCTCAATTTTTCTCTCAACAAATCAATCTTTGAAATATTATTTCCGCATTTGTATTGCTTCTTTCGCTCTTATTAAATTATTGTTATATTTTTTTTTAAGACAAACATGTATCCTGAGGTATTAGACTGTATATGGTATAAAATGCGAACAAAATATCTATATAATTATTCGGATGTTTAATGGAAAGCTCTATAAGATGTCAAATATAACTGTAGGGGGTTGCAAATTATTTGGGGGTGTTTTTTGGACTTTAACCTAACTAAAGGGAAATTGTCTTCGTGTATATTAAAATATTTAACACGATATTTCATAGTTATTTCCCATAAATTTGAGATTTGGGGGTGGGTAATGGTTTTTAAAACGACGCTAGAGGGTTGTGGATTTTTTTTGGGTGTTTTTCGAACTATAAACTAACTGTAGGAAAAATATCGTGTCTAAGCAAAACATTTATTACTGCATTGCATGGCTATTTCACCGAAATAATGCTCTATTTTCTGGGTTTTGAAGTGTTTTTTCTGCAATTAAATGATTTTTGATATATATTTATTAGTTAATTTTAGGGGTGGAAGTATTATAATTTATTGCAACTCGAAAATTAATGGAAAATAAAAGTAAAAAATACGCACTTAACTATGAGCGATGAATTTCTATTCAGGTTTTGCGTAATAACATTGAAGTTTGCCAGCAGAGTGCGGGTCAGAAGGGCGAATGTTGAGCGCTACAGAGTGTGGTATTAGTCTAGTAGAAGTCGGCAACAGGTGGAGTGAGTTCTCACCGTGGAGCCACCGCCCTGATCAATAGTTAATTATGCGTTTCTACTGCCGGATCTCATTCAATGTGGTTATGCAGTTCGCACAGAGAGCACCCGGTGTGCATGCCCTTCATATTTCAGAGCAATTTCCGCGAATGCACCATTGCCTTGTTTCCCACTACCTACACTGCTCCATGTCCCCAGTGCCTCGTATATGGCTCGTGTCGATCGAACTTGTTTCAATATTAGATAAGTGTGAAATTTCCGTAGATGTAATTTCATACTCTATCCACAAAACCCAAATTATCCTTGCAAGAACGCCATAAATTTGTTTCATGCACTGTTAGAAAATAATGGTACTGAGCGCCATCTAGTAGGGTACGCAGTGCCATATTATATAGCATTTTGGGTGTATAACCGAAATATGGTAGAAAATGCTATTCTATACTAGTAAAATCTGCCATACGACTGGTAAAATATGCTATGCCGTATAGTGAAAAGTGCCATACTGTGTGGTAGAAAATTCTATCCGTATAGCACAGGATGCAATTCGTATAGCACAAAATGCTATCCGTATAGCACGAGTATTATCATATTAAAAAAAATATTATATTTACCACGGATTTTTTTTTGTTTAAAGTGATTTTATTCTTGCAATTGTAATCATCGAGGTATCAGAATTTGATATCACCGATAGGGCGGGGAAATTTCCGAATGAAAAAAACCCCGCAACCATGAGGATTTGAACCTCGGTTCTCCGTGTTGCAAGACGAGCGTCTTACCCCGCAGCCAACCGGGCAACTAATTCAACCATAGTATTTTTTGCTCAAATGCGGGGTTTAAGCCCTCGACCTGCACATGGATACCCAACACATTCACACATCTGGCATAGATGCACCACATAGAACATGGTGACCTATGAGTGACAACTTTTACTACCCAGTATAGCACTTTTTCCT
>MVJL01005263.1:0-12432 GCA_002156465.1 Macrocentrus cingulum
GAGCAACCAGCATAGTCTTATCGATATAGTTCGGTAGCGTTGAAACTACCGCAAAATCGAAACTGCCTGCGTTCATCTGGAATTTCAACAGCAAACAATTGTATATTGATATGTGATTGTTTATCCATAAATAATAATAACTCACTGGTTCTGGTGTGACCCACGGATATCTCTCGTGCGAAGTCATCGATGATACAGGCTCATCAACAACTTCCATACCCGATGATTTCTTTTTTTTCGCTGTAAAAATTGAATTAAACAATATTTTTGTATTCAGACTTTTTTAATTCATTGTACATCTAAGCCAAGTCTCTATTCTCACCTTGATCCTCAGGTTCTACCTCGAAAAATTGAATTAAACAATATTTTTGTATTCAGACTTTTTTAATTCATTGTACATCTAAGCCAAGTCTCTATTCTCACCTTGATCCTCAGGTTCTACCTCGTCCAGATCGCTAGCCTTACGTTTTCTTGTCTGTTCGGGGTCTTTAATCAATGGTAGGGCCTTGTTTACCGTCCTCTTGTCGGCGGCTTTGAGATCCTCAAAGCCCGGGAGACAGTTTCCACTCTTGAAGAATTTGTACTTTACCCGATCCTTTACGAAGCACTCCAAGTCGTAGCATTTTTTCTTGCCCTGAGAATCTGTTATTGAGATCTGAAGACTGCCCTCCTGGAGCCGACCTTTACATTTGCGACAGGCATACGAAGCACTCCAAGTCGTAGCATTTTTTCTTGCCCTGAGAATCTGTTATTGAGATCTGAAGACTGCCCTCCTGGAGCCGACCTTTACATTTGCGACAGGCAGACTCGGGGTCTTTGGATGTTCGACAGTGGATCCGAAATGACGATTGCTCAGACATTTTGAGACGCAATCAAACAGCAATAAGCACGTATAAAAATCAGGACAGTGTTACCAATCTGCAACCAGGAAAATTGATTCAGTCATGGAGCTCAGACATTTTGAGACGCAATCAAACAGCAATAAGCACGTATAAAAATCAGGACAGTGTTACCAATCTGCAACCAGGAAAATTGATTCAGTCATGGAGGTAAGGTATTTACTTGAGGTTAACTAGTGTCTAGATTATCAACCTCGATTTTATCGTTCATTTTTGTCAACAACTTGATTATTTTCGCTCTAACAAATGGTAAAGGTATTTACTTGAGGTTAACTAGTGTCTAGATTATCAACCTCGATTTTATCGTTCATTTTTGTCAACAACTTGATTATTTTCGCTCTAACAAATGGTTCAAACTCACCTGCCAGTGGCCATCAATTTATGTACGACGTCATCGTTGCCGGTGCTGGTGACCTTGCTGACCACGAATTTATAGATAATACTTGCCAAGGACTGCTTTGCTGACTCTGAATTTATAGACAATATCCGTCCAGATGTTATTCCGACGCACTGGTGATATTTTTTCTTATTGATTCAGCCCAACTTGACAAGATATTCAATTAATTTCCGGGGACGACACCAAATCCATGAGGAGATTGTACGCCATTTTCAGCCATTGTGCGGCTTCGAGAACGTTCACTATATATATCTATACAGTTCAGAGGCAATAACAGTCAAAGCAAGAGAGAGGGTGAAGCCGGAAACTCACTTTCTCTCTCTCATATATTTACGCAGCCGGTGTGCGCGCACTCGATGAAAGAAACTGCGCGCTTTTTAAATGTCAAAATTGCCATATAAAAAAAATTATAAATAAACAGATCAGAGAGACATCCAAATATGATGTGAAATTTTATAGCTACACTGATTTTTCTTGTCGTCCCACACATCTTCGTGAATTGAGTAGAGTGTAATATCATACTTACTTCCCCGCAAATCGGCGCTTGTCTACGTTATTCACGCTACTCCATATAGGTTGAAAACATGCGTGAGCCCGGTGAGAAATCCTTTATGCAGAAACTTATTGTCTTTTAATGCGTACAATAACATCCTGACGAGATTATTTTGAATAAAATTCAATTCGGTCGACGTCATAGAATTTTCGTTGAGTAATCGTCGATGAGAATGATGCACTTTCTTTCCCAATGCTTGCATAAGTATCCAGAAAGATCTTTTATACTTGTAGCAATATCATCCCAGCAATATCTTTCTCTGTATAATTTTTTTTTGTGACACCACTCATTACAGCAGTCAATGTCGCGATTTAAAGTCACTGATTTATTGTTATAAAATTCAAAAGTAACACAAAAATTTGTTAACAATTACAAAACTTACACTAACGGACACTTCGATTTATTGTCTAAGACAAATAGCGTGGATGATCTATTTTATTCGAAATGAAAATTTGTCAACGTAAGGCGAATTAACGAGCTTTACACCGATTTATATAACCTAGGTTTCCCGGTTTTTGGGGATAGGGTGTGGCCAATCCAGGGTTGAGAGAGAGATGAAGTCTGCTTGATTGGTCAGGAACATAAGGATGTTTTGTTATTGATTTCTTTCTTGCGTCTTGACTCTTATCTTTGTTCGGAAGTGTCCGTGATCAGTTGGATATCTAAATTGGAATCTCCTAAACTGTTTATAATACAGGAATACAAAGGTAATTTTCGTTCTTATAATGATTACTAGTGTAACTTTACAATACTTAAATAAGGGTTAATTATTATTTAATCAGCGAAAGAATGATTCAGCCAAACGGAAGTGTTGGTATCGCCATCTATTGAAAAAAAAGTCAGGTCGATGATTGGCAAGTGTATGGTTGTCGATAAGGTTGGGATTATAATAGTTGGATTATTAGTTCACACACATGCATATCACCCGTGTAATTTTCAGACGAAATAAAAATTATCCTCCAGTGTGTCACACACGTTGATATATATGTATGACATATGATTTTCCGCAAGGGAGTATAAACAATACATGAAAAATCATGACTCATGGATAAAAATATTAGAAATCGCATATTTTGATATAGAAGGATGATAATTTTTTTCTCCACGTTACATATAACAGTGTAAAATCTTGTGGCTACAGCAGTTTAGGTATCAACATTGTGGTGAAATAATAATTTTCCGCAATTATGGAAAACAGAAGTAGTACGAATTTTATTAGCTATGTAGGCTTTGAAGAACATGAAATGCAGGTATTTATTTGTCGATTTAATTAATTTAAAATGTTTAGTACTTAATTATGTTAATAATGATATTTATAACCTTGACTTTTAGCCTCTCGGTTCGAGCAGGAGAAACTCTCTGAATGAAAATACAATCAAATTGCAGCCTGGAGAAGTGCTTATTGCCGAGGCTCAGAGTGTTCTCATGTTTTCACCTGTTGGTGATCTAAAGCAAGGAATTTCTGGAGTTCTTGCCGTCACAAATTTCAAATTGAGTTTTATCACCAGTGAAGATAGCAATACTGAGGTTTGTATTAGTTTTCTTGCATTTAATTTGCGATTTCAGTAATTTTTCTAATATTTTCTTTTTTCTTGGGTATTTGTAGGAGATTAATCATCAACAAAATCACTTGTATGGTTATAATGATACTTGTTTGTCAAATATTGATGAAATTTACTTGATCACTGGTGATAAAAAGAGACGATTAATTCCAGGCAGTACAGTTCCATCGAAAGTTAAAGGAATCTTTCTTGTTTGCAAGGTAATATAAGAATTTTCTATTTTTCATAAAATGTGTGTGTGTTTTATTTAAATTCTGCTCTGACGGAATTATTTAATTAGAATTTTAGGACTTGGTGTTTTTCCTTTAAATTTTCACCTCCAAGGCATGGAAAAAATTTGTTAACAACACTCCTTCATCATGCTTTTCCTCGAAGACATCAATTACTCTTTGCCTACGATTACAAGTACGTTAAATCTTTTTTTCTCGTTAATTATTTTTTTTTTAATCACAATAATTTGTGTTTAATTGACGGACTCTTTCTCGTCAATCTGTGAATAACAGTTCCTGCTATTAAAGTTAAAAGAGTGAATTAAATGTTTTTTTTTTTCGAGAAAGTAATGACTTTTTCGACTCAAACAAAGATTTATCTGATGTTTGATGGAGAAAAAAAATTTTTTTCTACGCTCTTTTGGCTTTAGCAACGCGAATTATTAGAAAAATGTTCTCATAATTGTTTTTATTTATATATAGGGAAGTATACTACAGTAGTGTAGATAAAAAAGTAAAATTATTTCGCAATATTATGGACTGGCAGAATGAATTGGAGCGAACGTCGCACAACAAGGAGCAGACAAAAAAAAGTTGGAGATTGTCATCTGCCAATTCAAAGTTCCAGTTGTCTCCAAGGTATGTCAGTGGCTATAAACTACTTCTAATACAAGAATAAATGCCATAAAGCTGTTCACAGCTTGCCGCAGTACATGATTGTGCCGGCGTCAGTGACGGACAGTCAATTGACCGTAGCCGCCGCGCATTTTCACGATAATCGACCACCAATTTGGTCCTGGTGCACCAGTCGTGGTGCGGCATTGGTCAAAATGTCGGAATTATTGTCAACAGTGACTGAACGAACGCAGGAGAATATTATGTTGGAAAATATTCGCAAAAGTCATCCGCAAAAGCTTGTGATGCCGGTGATTGACCTGAATCGAGAGTTAAATGTGAAAATTGTTGCTTCAGGCTTCACAAAATTTATTGCCTTATGTTCCCCGGGTACTCTATCACTTCAGCTAATGTTAGTAGTCATTAGTTTCATCTAAACTCACGATGAATTCTTTTTTATTTTTGTCTTCAGAAAATATCCGGCAATTCTGGATGCAGGATAATAATTTTTATTCGCTACTGGAAAGCTCAAAATGGTTGAAATTTGTTTCTCACTGTTTACAAAAAGCTACCGAGGCTGCAAAACACTTGGACTCGGGAACATCTGTGATATTGCAGGGTTTGTTGACAATTTATTTATGTCTCACGTGAATATATTTTTATTTATGGAATTTTTGTAGAGACTTCTGGTCGAGATTTATGCTGCCTTGTGTCGAGTTTGGTTCAATTGATGTTGGATCCGTATTTTAGGACGATAACTGGCTTTCAAACGCTCATTCAAAAAGAGTGGGTTGCTGCTGGACACCCCTTTTGTGATCGCTTAGGACATATCATCAAATCAAACGCTGAAAAGGTGATAATTCTTAATCTTTCGAGTATAAACCTATTTTTTTTCTGACATTTCCTACACTCTGGGTCAATTTTATCCTGTTCATTTTTGTTAATTGCGTAGAACTACTCGATTGATTTAAATAGTGTTTATAAATATTATAGAGGGTATTAAAGTTGGAGTTTTTAACACACAAAGAAAATTCATGATAAAAGCATTTCTTTTTAACAACAGCATTCGATAAAAAAATTGATAGAATTTTTTAAATTTTCTCTCGAAGTATATTCAATAAATAAAAGAATTAGTTATCTAATTTATTTTAATCCAGAGTATTTATTTTTTGTGCTGATGGGGCAGATTGAGAATTCTGAATGATCTATTAAACACAGTAGGAAACAAGGGTTTATACACAAAAAAATTCAATTATATACTTATATTTTTCGAAATTTTCCAGTCTCCAATTTTTTTACTATACTTGGACTGTGTGTGGCAGTTGTGCCAGCAATATCCATCAAAATTCGAATTTACCGAGACGTATTTAACGAGTTTATGGGACACTGCACATGTGTCAATATTCGACACGTTTATTTTCAACTGCGAACGAGATCGCGCACTTGCAGCAATGGTAAGCAAAAAATGATCATTTTTACGATTAAAAATCACGTTTTTAAGATCTAAAAAATTTCAGGATCCAAATAATCCGCTGGTATTGCGAAGTGCGTGGGATTGGCGAGAGCAATTCACTGATCAGGACATTTTGCTCTTCTCAAATCCACTTTTTGACGTGACCGATGTAGATTCGTCGATGCTACAACCTCAGTGTGGTATTTCAGACCTCGAGCTGTGGGCCCAGTGTTATTTTCGCTGGATTCCACCGCTAGAAATTTACAATGGTGGGAAAAATCACATTGAACTTTTCTCGCGCCTCATGCAAAGCGGCATCAATCACCTGAGACTCAACGTAAATGGCTCTTGTGCTTCTCCCATTGACAAGATCAGCACGTTTTTGCTTCAAATGAATATCGACAGTTTCTATCCGTTCGGGAATAAAAAAAATGGCAACACGATTAGCACTCCAATAATGAACAGTTCAATGCTCATGACCGAGAGTTTCCTCGACGCACAATCTTTGCTCACAGCACCCGACTGATTTTTTCTCACCTATTTATTTCATTATTTTCGTGTTTTCATATTTTTTTTTTTTTTTATTTAGTGACTCTTTGACAATACTTGGAAATCATTTTTGTACAAGTAGTGCAAAAAGTTGCAGCTATTTTTTACTTGAATGACGGACCTCGTTTTTCTTTTTTTTTTTTGCTAGATTGACATTGGACAGGTTTATTTATCATTATAAAACTCATTTATTATGTCCACAAAATTGTGATTTTACAGCACCAGTGTGTATTTTTTTATAAGAACGAAAAAAAAAAAATGTAGTTTCTATGAAATTAATCTTATCTTATGAATTACCTTGAAATCATTTACAAATCATTTTGGTATCAAATGTGCATTTTTACGATTAACGATTTAATTAACTGTTTTTTGCGTGAACCTTTACAATTACGCTTTTCACCTCTGTGTATGCTTCCAGTCCATATTCTCCATTTTCTCGGCCGTGACCGGACATTTTGTAGCCTCCAAAAGGCACCTGACTAGCCAGGGAATTGTAAGTGTTTACCCTGAAAGCCGAAAATTAATTTTCAGTTATTTTACACATTTTTAGGTATTAATTGTCTGTAAAATCTTACCAAACTGTGCCTGCCCGCAGGCCCTGAATCATGTGGTTAGCTTTTTCGATGTCTTTGGTGAAAACGGCAGCAGCCAAGCCATAATCTGTCTTGTTTGCTCGATTAATTACCTCATCCATCTCACTAAACTTGAGAATCTGTTGTACAGGTCCAAAAATCTGTAAATTAGTTATTTATATCAGTATTTTCTCGTTTTATCTCCGTAGAAAAATAATTTCCTAGGTCAGACCTCTTCTCGCGCTATGGTCATGTCATCATTAACATCGGCAAATACTGTTGGGGCGATAAAATAGCCTTTGCTGCCGACGCGCTCGCCGCCAGTCACCAATTTCGCTCCTTGCTCTTTTCCGCTATCAATCATGCCAAGGATTCTTTTCATTTGCTCTTCATCAATCTAAAAAATGAATTATCTTTACCTATTGTTGAGAGAAATTTGGTTTTTTATGAAGAAAAGGACGTACCTGAGGTCCATGCTCGATGGAAAGATCAAAAGGATCACCAACAGATCGTTTTTCAGCACGTCGGGCGCTTTTTTCCACAAACTCATCGTAAATATCGTCCTCGACGAAGGTTCTGGACCCCGCGCAGCAACACTGACCCTAGAGAATAATGAAAAAAAATTATTAGTAAATTTCGTGACTAATTTGTTGATTTTTAGAAGTTTCTTTCGAGTACCATGTTGAAGAAAAGCCCAAAATGAGCATTTTCCACTGCATAGTCCATGTCAGCATCTTTGAAGATGATATTTGGTGATTTTCCACCCAATTCCAAGCTCGTTCGCTTCAAGTTACTCGTCGCGGCACCCTGTTGCACGAGTTTACCCACCTCTGTGGAGCCGGTAAACGCGATTTTATCGACGTCGGGATGGGCTACAAGTGCCGCACCGGCGTCACCGAATCCAGGGACCATATTTACGACTCCTGGGGGAAAACCGGCTTCCTTGGTCAGTTCTGCCAGGTACAACGCAGTCAGGGGCGTTTGCTCAGCCGGTTTTAGGATCACAGTGTTGCCTGAAATCGAGGAATAATTTTTTTTCAATCAGTTTTATCGAATATTTGATAAATAAATATATTTACCCGTTGCAAGAGCAGGTCCCAGTTTCCAAGCGGCCATTAGGAGCGGAAAATTCCAAGGAATAATTTGTCCGCAAACTCCAACGGGCTCGTGCCGTGTATATGCGAAAAATTTTCCATCCATTGGAATAACTTTACCGTGGTTTTTGTCTGCCCAGCCGGCATAATATTTCAATACCTTTGCACTTGCAGGCACATCGAATCCATAGGATGTTGAGTAGGGTTTTCCATTGTCCAAAGTCTCCAGAGACTGAAATCATTGTGAAAAATGTGGAGGAGTTTTTAGAGCTTCATAGGTTTATTTTTTTAAATACATACGGCTAGGTATACGTGATCGCGTTCAATCAGTTTGGCCAATTTGTAGAGAAGATGACCTCGCTCAGATGCATCCATGGTTCGCCAGGGTGAACCGAGGTGAAAGGCCGCTCGGGCCGCCTCGACAGCAACATTGATATCCACAGATTCGCCGTGTTGAACTTCGGTTATCACCTCTCCAGTTGATGGATTAACTGTGTCGAATGTGTTGCCCGATAAGGACTTGTGCCACTCGTTGTTTATAAATATCTGTAAATAAGTGATGTCATGTAGTAATCACGTGAACATTGAGAGGTTAAGTACTTGAATGTGTTGTTCATTGTGTTATCGAGTTTTTGGGATATCAGAAAATTAAGAAAATTAATCTGAAACTTCTGAATAATCAGAGTAATGGTTGGGAAAAAAATGAGAGTAATGGTTAAAAAAGGTGTAAATTAATTTTTTTTCTTACCCCAGAGTACATTATTGAAGGGTTAGTTTCCGGTGATGGTGTTGCTGATGTTGCAAAAGTCCGTAAAGACGGTAATTTTCGAAGAAAACGTAGCATTTTCGAAGTTATTGCTTGCGAAAATTGGAATGTAGCTTATTTTACGGTATAGAAAATATAATTTTTGTACTTTTTTTTATTGTGCTTCGGTTTTATAAAAGATATGCGTGTTACGCCGACAACGGACAGCAGTACAATGACGACTGACTGTACACAATACATATATATATATATATATATATATATGGATTTGGTGTCGTCCCTGGATATTAATTGAATATCTCATCAAGTTGGGCTGAATCAGCAAGAAAAAATATCACCAGTGCGTCGGAATAACATCTGGACGGGTATTGTCTATAAATTCGTGGTCAGCAAGGTTACCAGCACCGGCAACGATGACGTCGTACATAAATTGATGGCCACTGGTAGGTAAATGGTTTGAACCATTTGTCAGAGCGAAAATAATCAAGTTGTTGAAAAAAATGAACGATAAAATCGAGGTTGATAATCTAGACACTAGTTAACCTCAAGTAAATACCTTACCTCCATGACCGAATCAATTTTCCTGGTTGCAGATTGATAACACTGTCCTGATTTTTGTACGTGCTTATTGCTGTTTGATTGCGTCTCAAAATGTCTGAGCAATCGTCATTTCGGATCCACTGTCAGACATCCGAAGACCCCGAGTCAGCCTGCTGCGAATGTGAAGGTCCGCTCCAGGAGGGCAGTCTTCAGATCTCAATAACTGATTCTCAGGGCAAGAAAAAATGCTATGACTTGGAGTGCTTCGTAAAGGATCGGGTAAAGTACAAATTCTTCAAGAGTGGAAACTGTCTCCAAATAACTGATTCTCAGGGCAAGAAAAAATGCTATGACTTGGAGTGCTTCGTAAAGGATCGGGTAAAGTACAAATTCTTCAAGAGTGGAAACTGTCTCCCGGGCTTTAAGAGTCTCAAAGCCGCCGACAAGAGGGCGGTAAACCAGGCCCTACCATTGATTGAAGACCCCGAAAAGACAAGAAAACGTAAGGCTAGCGATCTGGACGAGGTAGAACCTGAGGATCAAGGTGAGAATAGAGACTTGGCTTAGATGTACAATGAATTACCCGAAAAGACAAGAAAACGTAAGGCTAGCGATCTGGACGAGGTAGAACCTGAGGATCAAGGTGAGAATAGAGACTTGGCTTAGATGTACAATGAATTGAAAAAGTCTGAATACAAAAATATTGTTTAATTCAATTTTAACAGCGAAAAAAAAGAAATCATCGGGTATGGAAGTTGTTGATGAGCCTGTATCATCGATGACTCCGCACGAGAGATATCCGTGGGTCACACCAGAACCAGTGAGTTATTATTAGTTATGGATAAACAATTACATATCAATACAATGTGCAACTGTTTTCTGTGGAAATTCCAGATGGATGGAGCTGAAATTGATTTTGCGATAGTTTCAACGCTACCGAACTATATCGATAAGACTATGCTGGTTGCTCAGGTCCAGAACGGTACGAAGGTAACATTACTTACTGCCCCGAGGCGATGGGGAAAGTCGGTTGGAATCAGTTCCCTTAATTATTTTTATCAAATCCAAACGAAGCCCAGTGGAGAGAAAATGACGGGCGTCGACATCCTCGAGGATAATATCCTTGTCAAGGATACATCGAATTACCTGTTGTTTGAGCGAACCATGCTGGAAAATATACAGCCTGATGTGATGGAACATCTTGGCAAGTATCCTGTAATTTGGATAGAATTCAGAGGGAGTGTGGCAAACGGCGAAGACGCCTTAACCAACATTCGTCACGCAATTCGTGCTGCCTATCAAGCACACAGTTACCTCATCAACAGTGAACAGCTTGCTAAATCTAGCCAAAATATTTCCTACATCGAAGAGTGGTGTGGCCTTCAAAGTCATCAACAATTGGACTGGAATAAGGTTGTTTTAGGTATAAAAACCCTTTCTGAATTATTATGGAGGCATTGGGGAAGAAAATGCGTTATTCTCATGGACGAGTATGATGCGATAACTATGAGTTTACTCAGATTAAAAACTCTCACGCCCGACGATTTTGAGTTCATTCAAACAAACATGACCAGGATGTTAGCGAACACATTCAAGAACAATCAATTTATGTACAAAGGATTTCTCACTGGGATTTCGTATGTTGCGGGAATATGGTCCGAGCTGACTCATGTAGATCTGTGCCGATTTTCGTGGTCGCACAAGTTCACTAAATACTATGGCCTAGCGGAAGGGGAAGTGAAACGGTTGTTGACTGTAAATGGAGTTTTGAGCGAATTTGAATCCGTTCGTGCTTGCTATAACGGATATGTTACACGCGGAGTCGGCTCGTTTTACTGCCCTTGGTCAATTATCAAGTACCTCAACGACGAGGAAAAAAGGTTGAGAGGCTACTGGTGCGATTCGGGAGCCATTTTCCTTTTGTATCAATCGTTTTCGAACCCTGAGATCAGGAAGATAATCCACAAATTAATCAATGGTCAAGCCGTTACAGTTGCAGTACGTCAAATTTTGACGGTGAAAGATTTTGAGAAAGTACAGGCCTTCATAAGGAATCCGCGAAGTAAACTTCCAAAAAACTTGATTTTTACGATGTTTCTGGATCAGGGGTGCCTCACGTCCGCGGATGCAAAACCAATTGAAAACCTCTCAGTTCGTCACCTCAAGCCTGTAGATCGTCAATTGAAGATACCAAATGAGGAGATTCGAGAGCATTTCCGAGAGCAGTTAGTCCAGCACGCTGACGACATTTATGTGGATTTTAACGATGAACGTGAGGACTTGGAAAAATCGTTTCGTGACATCTTCACAAGCGTAAATTCGGCTGGAAAGTTGCGTGCAGCACTCGAGCGATTTGTATCCGACATGGATGTATTGGTCCAAGCTGTGTTTCCAGATAAAAAACTCGTAAATCATGAGGTGATCAGAGATCTCTTGATTCTCGCAGCCTTCCCCGCTTGCCCCAAATTCTATCCTGAATATAATGTTAAAAGCTCGGATGTTCCAGATGGGGGAAAAGTCGACTATTGCTCAATCTATGAGAATCGCGGCAAAAAAATTGCATTGATATTAGAAATTAAAGTGAATGCCGATACTGCTGCAGCGAAAAAACAAATTATTGACAAGCATTATTTTCGCGCACTAGATGCGGAAATGTTTGAAGGAGCTGAGGAAGCAATTATCATGGGTTTGTGTGTCAGTAACCCAACTCAATCTCAAGAGATTCCGTGGGAAGTCGAATTGATATACACGCTACGGGGTGGTTCTCCAAATACAACTGAAACGTATGAGAACAAAACGTGGAAAGTTGTTAATGCGGTACCACGCCCCAACGAATAGTTGCCCTTCATAACAGTTTTTGATAAAAAGTATTATTATTTTGTTTAATCAAGTCCTAGTTGGATATCTAAAATCCTTTGTGGGTGTGCCAGGACTTTTCGTATTTAAGGATATTCATCAATAAATAGTTAGTAAGGATAAAAAATGGTAAAATAAAAGATTCAAATGATTGTCAATTCACAAATAAAACTTGAAATTTTTTGTTATCTGGAAATAATGACTGCAATTTCATATAGCCAAGTCTACACAATACCTCTTACCAATAGGTATTTATTTTTGCCCTAGAATTATTAATTAAGGTAATTCTTTGCGTTCCATCGCATCACTGAAACTGAGAGGATTTTCTTTGATTTATTCAGTGACACCTCTGCAACTAAGGGAGATA
>MVJL01005265.1:0-25622 GCA_002156465.1 Macrocentrus cingulum
GGGTTAATTTTTCGATTATTTCCAAACGCTGCTCGAGAGTCAATATGCATGCTTTGGCCTTGGCCTGAACCTTGAAAAAATGTGCTGTTCAATTTACCTAATATCCAAATGGTTTATGAATCAACTTACCTGTTTTTTTCTATTGCTCGACATTGATTGAATTATATTAAACAATATTATTTCACAAAAAAATACGCCAGACACAAAAAATGTGGTTATGTTCGACAATATAATGCGCTCACATGTTAGCCCTACTACTACATCGCCGCTAGAACGCGCACGCGCAATACTCGGCGGGGAAGGCTGTGGATCTGTGAGTGGGGATATTGCTCTAAGCGAGTTAATCCTTCCCGGCTGCTTGCACTAAGGCAGTTTTCACTGTAAAAATTCACTGGAATTTTTAAATTACCTGAAAAAAATGGTGTGGAAAAAACCAAACAATCAACGCCTTGCCGTTGGTAAGTTTAAGAATAATAAAAATTCACTGGAATTTTTAAATTACCTGAAAAAAATGGTGTGGAAAAAACCAAACAATCAACGCCTTGCCGTTGGTAAGTTTAAGAATAAATACAAATCTGAAATCAGCATGACGGGGTTAGGTTTTTATCTGACGTCGACATCCTGGGTGGTGTCTCAGCCTTACTACTGACAATGATTTCATTTAAATGTAAAACACGTGTTTTTTGTCTATAATTTTTTTCGTTTTTTTTTTTTTCAGTTATCTACAATTTTTGGCAGAATGATCCGCACTACCTCAATCTAACCGTCGGCGACGTTGTCCACATAATAGAAGAATGTGAAAATTGGTATTATGGATGTACTAAACATCGAACAACAAAAGGAATATTCCCAAAATCCTATGTTCATATATTATCCCAATCACTGAGCACGGAAGCTCTGATGCACGAAATTACCAATGTCCTACGCGAATGGGGGCATCATTGGAAGTACTTGTATGTGGTAAGCAGACACCGGATATTGTATATAATATATAATCCATTTTATTTTTGCCACCCACAATACGCGTAGTCAATTGACGCCCCTGTTCTTACAAAAAAAAAATCTCCATTTCAGACAAATTCCGAAAATTTTGCCACAATACAGCAGCAAATTCTTGAGTTGATAAACTACAGGAGTAAAATTTTGAGCGGAACATTGACAATAGATGAATTGAAAGATGTGCGCTGTTTGGCGACAGCAAAAATCGACACGGGGAACCAGCTGCTGGGTTTGGATATGGTCGTTAGAGACGATCACGGCAACATTTTGGATCCAGAAAAGACAAGTACAATTCAATTGTACTACCAACACGAGCGAGCATCCGAGCGCATTCGCAAGACCACAACAGAGACGAAAAAAAAGTCGACAAAGCCACAAGTTCCTGTTTACTCGCACGTGTTCTTTGTGAGTGTGCGTAACTTTGTGTGCAAGATGTCCGACGACGTAGAGTTGCTGTTGACACTGTACGACGCCCGTGAGGGCAAGGCGATAGCGGAAAATTACGTGGTTTCGTGGAGTAAAGAGGGTCTAGCACGAGACATCGATCAGCTGCACAATTTGAGGGTTCTCTTCACAGATCTCGGATCGCGGGACCTGTCGCGGGACAAGGTTTACCTCGTATGCTACGTGATTCGAGTTGGTAGCATGGAGGCACGTGAAATTGACCATCGCAGGTCCAGCATCGTCCAGAATAGCCAACGTGCCAAAGGCTGGGAGAGCGTACGAAGACCCTTTGGCGTAGCAGCAATGGATATTACGTTGTATATCACGGGAAAATTGGAGGGCGACGTTGAGCATCACCATTTCATCCCGTTTTTACAGTAAGTTAAATTTTTTCATTGGAAAAATTGAATTTTTTTTCAAAATTAGCTGGTTTACAACGATTGTCGCGTTTTTTGTTGTCTGTCTGTTGGTTTGGGTTTCGTTTGAATTCAGATGTTGCGAGAGGGAGAGCCTAGACGGAACTTTGCGCAGGATACTCGCACAGAAGGAGGCAAATATTCAGAGGAACAGTGGAAACACGAGCAATAATATCGCTGGCGGGCAGGGACTGTGGGCGAGCTTGAAACTACTGCGCGGTGACACAAAACTGGTTAGTTGCACTGTTCGGAATTCGTAGTCCCTTAATTCACAAGTCAAAAAATTAGATTTTTTCGCTTTTTTTTTTATTAAAGAAAAAGCTTATTAACTTATTGGACTTTCAGTTATCTTTCGTTGGTTTTTTAAGAAATTTCAAATGTCCATCTAACAGATTAAGTGAACTTCTTTTATTTGCAGGTGCGCGAAGAGTATCCACATCTCGTGCTGGGCAACGTATCAATCGCGCGTAAGATGGGTTTTCCCGAGGTAATAATGCCCGGCGACGTGCGGAATGATCTCTACCTCACGCTCATATCCGGCGAATTCAGCAAAGGTTCCAAATCCACAGACAAAAATGTAGAAGTAACGGTGAAGGTGTGCAACGATCAGGGTGTCGCAATTCCCGGCGTAATCACGCTTGGCGGCGGCGCGCCCGTGATCGACGAGTATCGCAGTGTGATATACTATCACGAGGACAAGCCGCGCTGGTGCGAGACCTTCAAAATTGCCATTCCGATCGAGGAATTCAAGCAGGCGCACTTGAAGTTCACTTTCAAACATCGCAGCTCTAACGAAGCCAAAGACCGGGCGGAAAAACCATTCGCCCTGAGTTACGTGCGCCTGATGCAACGCAATGGAACAACTCTGCAGGATACACAGCACGAACTGCTGGTCTACAAAGTTGACCACAAAAAATACGACGACAGTGACATCACATATTTAAAATTGCCGTCGACACGGGCCGAGTGGGCTGAGCTGCACTTGGAGAAAAAACCGGCGCTCGGTGTCTTGGCCTTGTCCTCAAAGGACAACTTCTCTATCGGTACTAATGTCTGCTCCACAAAGCTCACTCAAAATGTAGATTTACTTGGTTTACTCAACAGCCCGTCCAGGTCAGCAGATCTGAAAGAATCTCTGACCGCACTCATGAAAGTCGACGGGGAAGAGGTTGTTAAATTTTTACAAGACGTTCTCGACGCGTTGTTTAACATTTTGATGAGTAATTCGGATTGTGATTTACATGACGACATGGTTTTCGAGTGTATTTTGTACATTATTGGTCTGGTTTCCGACCGAAAGTACCAACACTTTCAACCAGTTTTGGATTTATATATTTCCGAAAGTTTTTCCGCTACTCTTGCCTACAAAAAGCTCATCGCCGTGCTGCGCAAGCGCATTGAGAGTGCCAGTGCAAGCGACGGCCAGGAGCGCGATGTTCTCTTGAGGACGATGAAAAGCCTACAATACTGCATGCGATTTATCGTCGAGTCTCGACTCCTGTTTACCGAGTTGGATCAGGACGAGGAGGAATTTTCACAAACGCTAACTGAGCTGCTCAGATCTATCGTTGATCTCATGAGTCACGAGACGGATGGAACGCTGCTCGTACAGGGCGCCTGCTTGAAGTACATTCCCGCGACGATTCCGCACCTTTTGCGGGTCTACAACCCCAATCAGCTCAGTCTTATTCTCACGGATTTGCTGGTGACGCTGCCGCCCGGGCGACTAACCAAACAGAAGATGATGACGGTCAATGACATTGTCCACAGCCCGCTTTTTCTCTTCCCAGAGTGCCGAGCCATCCTCCTACCTCGCATTACCATCCTTGTGCGCGATCTCCTGGAAGCCAAGGAGGAGGTATGACGTGTTTTTTTATGCACTGTTTCGTTTGTTGCTCGTTTTCATTGTTCTACACTTAGTGGGATTAGTTGGATTGTTCTTTTTCATAGCACGCCATGGTGTTTGTCTCATGACCGCGACTTTTGTAGACACTGCATTCTGCTCTGCACTATTTTTTATGCCGGCTTTTTTTTACGGATTTCCACGCCTCTCGGAATGCGCATATTAACGCTCTGCGAGGTCACGAAAAAATTCGGGAAAATAAGATGATAATGCATCATAAATTTGTATGCATGAATGCAAATGACTAGTTGATTTGAAGTAATCCGGCTATCTCCTGGCTAGTTAATGTATTATCTCCAAAATTGAGATTCTTACAAGGACAGTAAATTTCTGGAGTATATTTCCGGATTTCGATTTAAAAATTGACATGTATGTCGTATGTTGTACTTGGAACAGCCGAACTACTTCAAGTTGTATTTTATTCTCTCATATTTTGATCAGAGTTATTTTTAAAAATATTATTAAGAGATTATAAATCAGTAGGAACGTCTATTTTTGCTAATAGAAGATGACGGTTGGCGCTTCTATTTGATCTGATACAAAAAATCTAAGAGAATAAAATAAAATTGGAATGAACGTAAAATTTGATTTTGTTAGTAGAAATTTTCGATGTTTTCCCGTTTTTTTCTTGTTACGACTGAACGAGCCTGTCGGTGATGGTTTCGCAATTCGTGTGTCTAACCGGAATGCCTTACGGGGGGGGGATAAAAGCGTGTTTTTTCATTTTTTTTCTGTTTCTTTGGTTTGGTTTTGGTTATTGGCGTGTAAAGGGACTATCAAGTACGCCTGGAAATAGTGTGGCAAAGGTAGCCAGGCTGCTCGGCGAAAATCGTCATCGGCTCAATCAACACCGTGGCTATTCCGAAGAGGTAATGTGCTGGTGAATGAATTATCGCGGTGCAACCAGTGTACAATTTGTAATACTACTTAATCATCGGCTCAATCAACACCGTGGCTATTCCGAAGAGGTAATGTGCTGGTGAATGAATTATCGCGGTGCAACCAGTGTACAATTTGTAATACTACTTACTTTTTTTTGTTTCTTTATTCACCGGCACTTGAATACATTCCGAGAGATGATCACTGGTTTATTAGTGTCTGTTTACAGGTGGAGTTGTGTGTCAATACTTTTTTTTGTTTCTTTATTCACCGGCACTTGAATACATTCCGAGAGATGATCACTGGTTTATTAGTGTCTGTTTACAGGTGGAGTTGTGTGTCAAGATTTTATCTGACATCCTGGAACTGACATTTCGCAAGGACGTCGGTGCGACCTTGTCGGATATCAAGGAAATTATGCTAACAGCGTTGAGAACTGTTATACAAACCGTTATATCCATGGATCGCGAGAATCCACTAGTTGGAAACTTGGTGTCTGTGATGCTTTCGATCTTTCGTCAAATGACGCATCATCATTACGACGCCTATACCAATCATTTTGGCACACGTTTCGACTTGTTGGATTTTCTCATGGAGATTCTATTGGTCTTCAAGGATCTCGTGTCGCGCAGCGTCTTTCCCACGGATTGGAGTGAAATGATTATGCTGCAGAACAGCGTTATACTCAAATCTTTACGGATTTTTTCCGGAACAATTCGTGATTACTACTTCATCGATTTTGAGCATCAGGCTTGGTCCAATTTTTTTCACTGTGCCATTGCCTTCCTCACCCAGCCGGCTCTTCAGCTCGAAAACTTTACGACTGCTAAGCGCAATCGTATTATATCGAGATACAGCGATATGCGAAGGTACTTTTACGTTACATATTTAATACTAAAAGGGTGGATAATTTTTTTAATTCATATTTCAACGTCAAATTGATTAGAAATGATTAATATTTGATGAAATACATAGAGAAAAAATTATACTCCGTTTTATATACACTGATGCTAAAATTTATTCACTCTGAAAATGATAAATAAATAAATTTTTATGTTTGAATTTCAGAGAAACGGCTTTTGAGATTCGATCAATGTGGTTCAATCTTGGACAACACAAAATAACCTTTGTACCAAATTTAGTTGGTCCAATTCTCGAGATGACACTAATTCCCGAGATAGAGCTGCGTAAAGCCACAATTCCCATATTCTTCGACATGATGCAGTGTGAATATTACAGTTCGCGTATGGTGGAGGGTTACGGCGACACAAAGCGCGAGCCAACGCACATAAAGGGCAATTTTATCGATTGCGAGAATGAGATGATAGCGCAACTGGACGCTTTGATCGAGGGCGGCCGTGGCGACGATCAATTCCGTCTGCTTTGGACTCAGGTGATGGGATCGCTCTGCGAGAGTCATTCAACCATGCACGAGCAGGGCACACGATTTGTCGATATTGTCGCCCGTTTGATGGAGCATTTACTCCGTTATCGGGCAATAATTAATGCCGAGTCACAGGAGCACCGCATGCTGTGCACTGTGAACCTACTGGAGTTTTACTCGGAGATAAATCGCAAAGAAATGTACATTCGCTACGTGAATAAATTGTGCGAGCTGCACCTAGAGTGCGATAACTACACAGAGGCAGCGTACACGCTGAAGCTCCACAGCCAGTTGCTGGATTGGAGTGACAAGCCGCTGCCGACGCTGTTGCGCTCGCACCGCTACCCGCACTGCCAGACGCACCGAGAGCTAAAAGAGGCGCTGTACAACGACATAATAGAGTATTTTGACAAGGGCAAGATGTGGGAGTGCGCTCTCGCCGTTTGCAAGGAGATGATTAAGCAATATGAAGAGGAAACTTACGATTATTTACAACTCTCTGTTCTACTTAAGCGTATGGCCAAGTTTTACGACTCGATTGTCAAGCAATTGCGGCCTGAACCTGAGTATTTTCGCGTGGCCTATTATGGTCGTGGACATCCGGCATTTCTTCAAAATAAAGTTTTTGTTTATCGTGGCAAAGAGTACGAGCGGCTCAGTGACTTTTGCTCGCGTACCCTCAACCAGTTGCCAAATGCCGAGCAGATGAACAAATTATCACCTCCCACGGCCGACATTCTTGAGTCTAATAGTCAATACGTGCAGATTAATAAAGTTGAGCCGATTATGGATGAGAAGCGCAATCGGCTCAGTGGAAAACCCGTCACAGCCGAGGCTGTGCTGCGATATCATCGCGTGAATGACGTTCAACGCTTTCGATTTTCGCGACCGGCGCCGAAAAAGGACAATTCAATGACCTCATCGTCACTGTCGTTGGTTACGACGAATAATGAGTCAATTAAGGACAATAATAAGAGTAATGACAACGAATTTGGCTCGTTGTGGATCGAGCGAACGGTCGTGGCCATCAGTTCACCCTTGCCAGGCATTCTTCGATGGTTTCCCGTCATTTCAAGCGAAACTTTCTTCGTGAGTCCCCTAAACAACGCTATAGAAACTATGGAGGCGACAAATTTAGCTCTGAGGGATATTATTATCGCGCAAAAAGCTGATTTAACCCTGCCGCTCAATCCGCTAAGTATGAAACTCAATGGCATTCTTGATCCTGCGGTTATGGGTGGGATTGATAATTATGAGAAGGCATTTTTGAATCCGGCATTTCGTGAAGCCAATCCACAATTGGGTGCGGATCTTTTGAGGTTAGAAAATCTCATTGCTGAACAAATTCCTATTCTTGGTGTTGGTTTGCAATTACATAAATCTCGTGCACCTACCGAATTGGCACCATTTCATCATCGTTTGGAGCAGTGTTTCTCTGCTATGCGCACCCAGGTGGAGACTAAATATGGCAAACGAGTGAGTTATCGAAAATTCATACAGTTATAGTCGAAATTTGACTGTAATTCCATGTTTTTTTTTTTTTTACATTTTTTAAAAATTTATTTTAATTGTCGTTACTTGTTTGATTTTTTTAGACTTGTGATCTTCAAATTGACGCGTTGACTCATACTGTGACCATGCGGAAGCCTCACGTGCAAGCTAGCAGTACTCCGCGGCACTCTGGAACAAGTTTAATTAGTATGGAGTAAGTTTTCCACTAATTAATAGAGTATTATTAATGTTTTATTCGATTAATATTTAGTTAACGTATCCGCGAGTCGTTTTTCTTGTTTTTTTTTTTTTTTTTCTTTTCTTGCTTTTTTTTTACAATAGCTTGACAAATACTTGAAAAATGTTATTAGAGTTTTATTAATTGGGGGTTTAGTGTAAGTACCCAAAAATATTTATGAACTGGATATCTTACAATTTATTGTAGGAATAGTTACTCTGTGAGATCACACATCCTGTCGACAGCTTCGCTGCAAAAAGCCCTGGGAAGCTCGGGCACCGTGATGAACAAGAAGAAAGATTCAAAGCGCCGAAGCTCGCGCAAAAGCGACTCTGCCAACACGTCCAAGCAAGACCTGTCGACCAGTCAATGGTACACGTCTCCAGAGCCACCGCCAACCATTGCGCAAACGATCGTCACACCGCCAACGAGCATTCCCACAACTCCGATTATCGAGTTGCGTCAGGAACTGACGTCCTCACGACCGCTCCGATCTGAAGTGGAGAAAGAGCGTAGAATAAGCAGTCGGTGGTCCGTCCAGTCTCAAAACTACCTCCGACACTTGTCCAGTGACTTGAATGACTCGGGGGAGGGTAAAAAAATCAATCGCGACAGCGTTGGCACGACGGACAGTACCGCGTCTGAGGACGACCCGCCGCCGCCACTGCCGTTGAAAATGCGCGAGACAGATTTTTGCAGTTTTTCGTCCGTAGTTAGTATTGACAGTAAAAGCATAATTTCGTCACTCAGTGACAGCCTTGAAAATTCGTCCAAGCCTCCAACTCCACCGCCAAAACCCAAACGACCCCACAATGTCTCGAATGCCAATTCAAATTCAAAAAATTCCCTCCAAACATCGTCCGACTGACGTTTAAACTCTCCCCCGGGGTTTTATGAACAAATTATTTATTCCAATAGCAATGTCAGAGCATTATTTTGTATTTGAACTACAGTTACCTTCTGTATAGTGCGTAGAATGACACTAAGACACGCTTTATTGCATGATACTAAAACATATCATCCAATGCTTTTTTATAGTGTAAAAAATTTTTATAGACCATCTGCCTTTTTTATACAGCGTTTATATTAAGTAGAAATTATGTGCCATGATATTTGTGCACAAAAAAAAAAAAAAAAAATTTTATATTTTTGTATATAATAGATAGATATTTCATATTTTTCTGATATCTATATTATATTACATGTTTTTTCGTCATTGTTTATCAGATGATACCAGAGAATTTTTACATTTTTACGAACAAAAAAAAAAGATATTCTTAAAGTAAGAGATTAATTATTTATTTCATATAAGTTACCGTATTTTTTATCACTCACTTTTAGTTACTCTACCAAAGAACGAGTTTAAATCTTTCTTATTTCATTTTTGTCAAGTTTGCTGATTCATTTTAACACTAAGTATCACTTCAGTGCCATTGTTATGATCGTACGAAAAATAAAGATTTATATAATTGCGAATTGCCTGGGATTTTTTCGTTGAGTAATGGTAGCACGATGATTCTTCGATTTATTCCGTTTCCCTAGCAACAAATGCGCGTTAAACTTGCCAAATACGCTAGAATGCTTTTCAGTCATCAGTTCAGTTGTCAAGAGGCATGGACAACAATTGCTACCGGATTAACATCACTAAGTGGCTGCCATTTCCCGATGATGCATTGAAATCCTGGTTTTCCGACGCTGCGCACGTGAATGACGACATGCAACAGCAGGCGCAAGGAATTGCATTGGTTATTGATAAACTTCAGAACGACAACGTCTTTCAGATCGAGGTAATGACTTTAAAATTATTTTTCTAACGATGATAAATTGATTTTCTCGGCTATGAAATGTCCAATAGGCGTTGAACCAGTGCACGGCCAATCTGCGAAGCATTATCGATGCCTACACGGCCGTAAAATCAACCCAAGGGACACTCAACTGTGTGCGAATTGTTTACAAGTATAAAGTTGAGCATTTATCCTCGACGATTGAGCTGTCGTTGAATAGTTTGATGAAATTCGTGCACAATCTCATCAACGAGATCGTCAACTATCGCGACGATGAGTTCGTCCAAAAATTATTCGGGTAAGCTGTCTTGCAACACTCAACGGCTTTTTCGAAGCATTATTATTTTACATGAGTGTTTAAATTACTAACAAAAATTTTTTTTGCAGGCTTGTCAATATTTACAACGAGATGGTGAAGCTAAAGAGCACCGCAGTTCATCCGTCGATAAATATTTTCTCCAACGATTGCCCATCTTTTTTAGAAACTATTAAGCCCATGTCAATAAAGCGGATACTACAAATTTTAGCGAGAAACACGGCGGAAAAACACTGTCACGAGTTGATCGAGTGTCTTCTCACGACGTATCGCTCGCTGAGCGAGGACAAAATCGACTCGCCCCTGTCCTGCGACGTGGAGATGTCTGAGAATTCTAGCGTGGAGATTTACCGGTTGGTTGCGTTTCGTCAATTTGTCAAGTGATATTACCAAGTATTTGCTTGTTCCAGAGCGCTAACTAAACACATGACTCCACCGGGGACTGCAACGGCACCGCGAACTCGAGGGACCACAGACGCCAGCGACACCGAGAGCATAGAGATCCTCGTGGACAACCAAATGCAGCAAATTCAAAAGCTCATGACACTGGCGAAAGACATTTCACCGATGCTCTTCGATCTGGACAGTGCCCGGCTCGATGAAAAAGGTAGAAGCTTCCGACACGGTTGCACAGGAAGATTACCGAATTTTCGTCGCAGGGCGGACGAAAATGAAGCGCAAGGCTTGCGCAAGGCTTGCAGACTACTACCAGGGAGTTTCCTGGGCTGCAATATCTTCAATTCTTGATCATGTCGTTCTCTGGTGGTCCCCTGAAGGCATCGCTGCACGGCACAATCACGGAGCTCACCATCTGAAGGATTGGCTGCACCAGTTCGTGCAGGGAAGTCATGATGGTATTATTTTTTTCTTGTCATTTACCCTGGCTGGAATTGTTTATAATTTTTATTAGTTTATTCACGACAGTTCCCACAAGCGTGCGGCCGGCGTTGCTCAACCTGAGCGACACCCTGGGCTGTCACGTCACGACTACCTACTGGGATGAACTCTTTCGAGATGCTTACATCGCCGCCTTTGAGAATAATTGCTGTCCCTTTTCGTCCGAGGTTTGATTTTTGTATTTTGTCTTGCCCTCCGGAAAATTGTGAAGGAAAGTTCTTCTGTGCAGAGCACCGACACCGGCCACATGTTCACAGAAGTCTTCCAGTTGCTGGTGTGCCTGAGCAACGAGTGTGAGATCGGAGGCGAGTGGGTGGTTGGAGCACCCCTCGCAGAGCTGCCACTCTCCGAGCAAATCCTTGTCCTGCATCGGCTCGATCACTCGATACACACGATGAGGCTTTGGGCGATTCACGAGTCGAATTTAATCGCTCACACTTGGGAGCTGGAGACGTTTTTCCTCCTTGTCAAGGGAGATATTCCTACCTGCATCAATGAGCTCTCGTATTTAAAGCTGGCGGATCACACGACCGATTTACTCGCCGTTCCGAGCGTTCAAGTGTACGTTTGTGCAAAGATGCGGTCGAAAATTGTGTCGGAAGTCAACGCCAATATTCTTCTTTTAAAGGTTCACTATCCCACATGATGTTATTATATTAATATTGATGTTTTTTAAAAAGATGCGAGAGTTTTACGGTTTTTTTCTCGCAGGAATCTTCGATCAATTGTATCAGTACACTGGCGAAAATATGCCGAGTTGTCAGCTTGGCAAATTTGCACATGTGTTTCCCGATTTCAAACAATTGGAGGGCGCGAAGCAACATCGTTAATATTTTACCGAATACTTATGTGGATGTTTATCTGGAGCGAATTCTCCTGCCAGTTCTCGAAGTCATTGAGGACCATGAGATTTCAAATATGGTGTTGAAAATTATGTGCGAGGCATGGCTTGATTATATTTATCTTCATCGGATTAAATTCAGCGAGTTGGGCGCTCAGCAACTCCTCACGGATTTTGCTCGTGTCTCACACTGGGTCACCGAGTGTTCCATCATTTCGCCGAATATTAAGGAGCGGTTACTGAAAAATGAAGTCCTTCGGCGCTGCGAAGGCGTTGGACGTCTTTTGCTTCGCCATCCTGGTGAAGCTATTGCCATGCAAAAAAAAATGCGTACGTGTTTTATCCGATTTATTCTATGATTTGAGATAGTGCAATATTGATTTTTCCAGACTAATAAGACTGAAAGAGTATCTTGGGAATCTAAAAAATTAAATTCACTTTTATTTTTATCTGAATCTTTTATTTATACACTAGAACATTTCGAGTTTTCGTGTCTTGAAAATATAACTTTCGATTGTTTTGTTGATATTTTGTGAATAGTTGCGACTTTGGAGAAAATACTTATTATCAAAACAGAGATTATTCAATTTCTAATTGATTTCAGAGCTGTGTTATTTAAAAAAATTCTACCATATAAAGTATATAACTCATGTAATTTTGTGGAAATTCTAGCTGTTCGATCAGGTGACAATGGTTCTCCGGAATCCTTAGGCCTGGAGCGAATGCCAGCAGAGATGTACGTCCCAAACCAGGAGCAATGGCTGGAGCTACGTGCTGGAAAATTCTACAGTACAATTTTGTGTTGTACTGAATAAAAGCAAAAATTGGATTATGAGAGTTCTTGAGAGTGAAATCCGATACGGAAACCCCTCAGAGTGTCGCCCAGATCATATGACTCGTGTGTTTTTCTTCTTCCTCCTGCCATATGCTCTTTTGTACAAACTCGACGTCACGACAATTATTTATTTAGTATTAATAAACGTGTATGCTTGACATGGCTCTCTCCGTTCTCATCATCAAAAGCCACACCTATAAACCTGATTGAAATAAGATCAGCTCATTTTTCACGTCTTGCTCACGCCATTTTTTCATCTGCCAAGCCGCAGACAAGTCAGTGACCTGAAGTTCTATAAATTGCTATAAACAATTAACATTAAAATTCTACCGATTTACACCTCAATCGTCAATTTTCATTTGCCCCCACAATTAAACTTTTAAATTAAAAAATCCAGAGAATTAACTGCGGACATGGGCGAAGGCATCGATGGGAATGGAGAAAGGGATCAAAGCGGGCTTCGCACGACGCTCCCAGTCCCACAGTCGAATTCATCGAGTGAAGAGTGCTTCTAACATATTACTCCAAATGTCAGCCACTGAGAGAACATCCCTGGCTAAATCCTCGTCTGAACAGCCGACGTATGTGGAGTACACGGGACTTTTGCGGACTCACAGATCGAAACTTCGACAATTTCAATGCTGCATTTGCGCTACACTACTGTGAGTATCCTCATCCAGGAAAAAAAATACTTATTTTTTTTATGACAGGGAGGAAATATGTTCATTTCGTCTCAAAAGTGTGTAGTTTTTTTCGTCTTTTGAGACGAAATGAACATGCGATGGGAAAGCTTATTTTTTCTGCACTCCTGGAGACGTCTGCACTCACCAAAAACCGAGAAAGAACTGTCAGTTTTCGTGGGCAAGTCCGGTGAATTTAATTGCTTTTTGATATCTCTGACGTGTACTGATAACAGTGGAAAATCAATAATTTCGACGTTTTGAATATAGATATAGATTAATATTAATAAATTTTCATCAATTTCGATTTGATTGTTAATTAGATTTTCAATTTTCAATTATTGATTTTGCGCAGTGTGATACTGATAATGGCTCTGGTAACGACTGTGAGCTACTCCCTGAAGGGCGACAGTGACGACAGCGTGGTGAGCAACACGACAAATCGACTGAATCTGAGTTTATCCGGTCCCACAACGTCTTTTGCTGCCCTGAGTGACAACGAGTGGTCAGAAGCCGTGGAGGCCGGTTCGCAAGCCATAAAAACCCGTCATCTGGCCGACGATTCAGCAACACTACTCCCTCGAGACCCCTCGCCAGACAGTCGTCACCGCAGCGCAGTGAAAACGAGCATCCACGCTGGAACTCTGGCCCTAGCGGCCGTGGGCGAGCTCGCAGCAACTCAGCAAGTGCAGGAGTCCCGGCAGAGAGCTGGGGAAAATCGCACGGCAGTCGGCGCCTTCTTCGACGGCCTGTGGGCGCCCTCAGGTAGCTGCAAGCACCACGTCAACTGCGCGGCCACGGAGTACAGGACCTACGATGGCAGCTGCAATCACCCAGAGAACCACGGAGCCAGTTTTACGCAGTACTCGAGGAGCCTGCCACCGGCGTACGCTGACGGACTCTCGGCGCCGAGGGTCGCCAAGTCCGGACGAGCTCTGCCGTCCGCCCGGCAAATCAGCTTGCGGGTTCATCGACCCTCTCCCAGTGCCAATCCATCGTTTACAGTGATGCTCGCGGTGTTTGGACAGTTTATTGACCATGATATTACAGCCACTGCCATCAGCCAAGGCCGCAATGGAAGCTCTCTGGCGTGCTGCTCAACGAAATCACGACATCCCGAGTGCTACCCAGTAATGCTGCAGCCCGGGGATCCTGCCTTTGACATCACGGATCAAAAGTGTTTAGAATTTGTCCGATCAGCGCCGGCGATTCAGTGCAAAATTGGGCCTCGTCAGCAATTGAATCAAGTGAGAATTATTTATTGATGTCTTGGAAATTGGAGTGAAATTTTTTATTAAAAAATAAATTACTCCAATTTATCGCGTTATTAAATGCAAAAACAGTTTCTTTCTTCTTAATTACCAATCGAGAAATTGGTGATAAATAAAAACTATACATTTCACTAAAAAATTATTTGAAAATATCGAATAAATTTTCTAACAAGAGGCATTTCATCCAAAATTTTTGGCTGTACTACTCGTACATTTCTCAAGTAGTACAATATGTTGTTACGTCAGCCAGGAAAATTTATTTTTCTTTTTTTTTGTTCTGAAGTACAATTAGTTTAAACAATAAATTTTCTAAGATATGAAAATCCCTATAAATTATAACTTTTTTAAAAGTACTTTTTCTTAATATTTAATTTTGGTGCCTTTTTTCAATAAATATATGACAATTAACAGATAAAAAATTTTACCAATTACTCATATCAAGACTTATAAAATAAATAATCGAAAGATTTAAGAACTTCTTCGACTTTTTAGGTAACGGCATTCATCGACGGCTCGACAATTTACGGGTCGGACGAGGCGACAGCGCTGTCACTGCGCGAGAAGAAATCCGGATTGTTACGGATGTTTAAAGCCCCAAACGGGCGATTTCTTCTGCCGCAGAGCACCGACCCAAACGACGGATGTAACAGGGAGATTGAGAGTAAACGCGGGCGCTACTGCTTCGCATCTGGCGACGCCAGAGCCAACGAGAATCTCCACCTGACGACGCTGCATCTGTTGTGGGCGCGGCAGCACAACGCGATCGCTAGGAGACTCGCGGAGCTGAATCCCTCCTGGAACGACGAAAAACTCTACCAGGAGAGCCGGCGTATCGTTGGGGCACAGCTGCAGCACATTATGTACAACGAGTTCCTGCCGATAGTACTCGGCGAAAGCGAGATGACCCGGCGCAATCTGTCGGGGCTCACCGAGGGCTATCGCAGCTACTCAGCCTCGCAGGAAGATCCCGCGATCGCCAACAACTTCGCCGCGGCTGCATTCCGCTTCGCGCACACGCTCCTGCCCGGTCTGATGCGGATGACCGACGCGCAAAATGGCACGGAGGCCTACGTCGAGCTCCACCGCATGCTGTTCAATCCCTACAGCCTGTACGATCACGATGGCGTGGATCAGGCCATCAATTCCGCTACGTCCAACGTGATTCAGCGCACCTCGACCCACGTTACCTCACAGTTGACGCGCCACCTCTTCGAGGACCCTCTGAAGGACGCGATGAGGCTGCCCTGCGGCTTGGACCTCGTTTCTCTGAACATTCAGCGTGCCCGCGACCACGGTCTGCCCGGGTACACTGCGTGGCGCGAGCACTGCGGCCTCGAGAGACCGCAGAACTTCCAGGAGCTCCGCGGAATTATTGACGCCGAGAGTTGGGACGAAATTCAAAAACTCTACGAGGATGTCGATGACATTGATTTGTACACTGGAGCTCTCGCTGAAGTACCACCCGATGGACTCGTTGGACCCACCTTCAGTTGTCTCATCGCCGAGCAGTTCCAGCGTCTGCAGCTGGGCGATCGCTTCTGGTACGAAAATTCTCATCAGCCCCATCCCTTCACCGAAGGTCAGTATTGCTGATGATAATTTTGAGACTTGAAAATTCATGTGTCGGATTGTTAATTTGTAGAACAATTAGCCCAATTGCGGAAGTCAACCCTGGCAAGGCTCATTTGCGACTGTTCCGAGGGAATCACGCGAGTGCAGCTGGAAATTATGAGATCCATTGATCCAACAAACCCAGTGACTCTTTGTGACGATATTCCAAGCATGGATTTGTCTGTGTTTCAGGAAAATCTAGACTCGAATCATTAATTTAAATTTTTTATATAAACGTCACTATAATTTCCCTGTTATGTACAATAACGTGTCTACGATGAAGGGTGAATTTTTTAAATTTCTCGCATGATATGGATACTTGTTTTTCGATTACCCTCGACTTTACTTCGGAACTCATTAGAATTTTTGGGAAATCAATTAGTCGCATTTACCTCTATATATATACTTTTGAAATTGTTTGCATAAAAAAATTTTTTTTATACATTTTTGTTTACTATGCACTAAATTTACGTCCCACGTCTTTTCCACGGTTAAATTCAGCTTTACATCAATAAATAGGCTACTGTAAAATCAAATTAATTTGAACATTTGGAAGAAATGACATTGGATCGAATTTATACAAATTTAATTTCCAATTATTGTTTCCAATTGTCGACTCGTATAAAAGCTTTGTCTACCTTATGATGTTAAAAAATCTATTTTGTTTGCCCAGGTGTACTATTTTCAGTGATTAGACGTTGAGAAATTGTCTATATTGGTCGACGTGTTTTATAAAAGCTTGTAATTATAAGCTTGCTCGCGCTATCTGCTCTCGCGATCACGGAGGTATTATTATTGTGCGACGAATGCGACGATGGTTGCGGGGTCGAATGTAGATATAACGAATGCACGCTTTGACTGTGTGTACAGGAGCCTGCGCAATAAAAAAAGTGAACCCACGAGCTCCTCGACAACTTATAGACACTCGTCAACCTTCTATTTTCTATTACATATTTCGATATCCAACAATGAACTGACAATTATCGTGACGTGCGAATGAGATTAGATTCCTCAAGTGGTATCTTCGATTAGATCGGCATGTCCAGTGCACTGTTTCACATCAATCCCTGTGTTTAAATCTATAAGTATCTCAGCACACACCGGCACACTGCATTTGCACAATGGGTAAGCTCGATTTCTCCGTGGCAAATTATTTTTCTACTTCAATTTGTATCGATCTAATAGAGTCCTCAGATCCGGACGAAATACAGCGGCTAATTACAGACGAGGGAGCGAGGGGTGAGTCCTGGGCCTGCGAGGAAGACCGACGCCTCGCGGAAGTGTCAAATGACAGCGAGCAAACGACTCACGAGTATCATGAGTCATCCAGTCGACCGTACCTGGGAATACTTCTGGCGATCGTGTCGTCACTGTTTTTCTCCCTGTGCAGCGTAATCGTCAAGGGCCTTGTCGAGATAAATCCAATGGAGTTGGCGGCCTTCAGGTTCGTCGGCATCCTCCTGCCCACGATTCCAATCATAATCTGGAAGCGGCAGCATCCATTTCCCAAGGGTCGCAGGCTCATGCTGATAATGCGCAGTTTTGTCGGCACCACCGGACTCATGCTGAGTTTCTACGCCTTCCGACACATGCCGCTGGCAGACGCGTCTGTTATTGTGTTCTCCATGCCGGTGTTTGTCGCAATATTTGCGAGGATATTCCTGAAAGAGCCCTGCGGCCTCTTCAACGTCCTCACGGTGTGTTTGACGCTCGTTGGAGTCATGATGATCACCCGACCGCCATTTCTCTTTGGACCACATCAGGAGCAGCTGTCTCCGGCCACCAGTCGCTACGAGCCAAAGCCAACAGCCGACTCGATTCCCCTTCAGCAACGCACCGACATCTGGGGTCCAGTTGCTGCTCTCAGTGCCACGCTGTTTGGCGCCAATGTTTATGTCCTCTTGCGGGCTCTCAAGGGCCTGCATTTTTCAGTTACTATGATCAATTTTGGGACGTATGCCGTGGTTCAAACTTTCCTTGTTACTTGGGCCATTGGTGCACTGTGTTTACCGCGATCCGGCACTGAACAAATCCTCGTTGTTGCTTTGGGGCTGTTCAGTTTTGGCGGGCAAATTCTCCTCACACTTGCCTTGCAAATGGAGCAAGCTGGACCCATAGCTATTGCCAGGTCTGCGGACATTGTTTTTGCATTTTTCTGGCAATTGTTGTTCTTTAATGAAGTTCCAAATTATTACTCAATCATTGGCGCTGTTTTGGTTACAAGCTCGGTGATTATTACGGGTCTGAGAAAGTGGATAGTTACTTTACCTGCGAGTTATTCAATAAAAAAATCTCTGGGAGTTATTTCCCTCTGATAAATATTTGCTTAGTGATATGTATAGATTGTGTTTAAAGTAGTCCAGTTGTATTATAACTAGTAAATAAGTTAGTGATTAAAAAAAAAAATGCATTTTTTTCCTACAAACAACCTCGATAACTTATTTTGTTGATATATACATTCGAAATAAAAAAAAATAAAACAAGTTTACATATTAAAAATCAGTTTTTTTTTAATGCATATATGATTATTTTAATAACTGGACTACTTTAAGTTTTAGGCGATATAATTATTCAATTTTAATCAAGTAGGAAAACTTTATTATCAAGAATAATAAATTTATTATAATAACGGAATTTTCACAAGCACCTGTTCATTCTGAGGTAGGTATATAAAAGACTTTAAGAAAAATATTCAGTCTTCAAGCACAGTAAGAGTTTTCTCACCTTAATCACCTTGATAACGAAATTTTTATTCGTCATCATTTATGGGATGTGAATAACCCTCGTCTATATCGCTCTCGTACGCCTCGGAAATATCATCCTCAACGTCATCTGCATCATTATCATCCTCATTGTCATTCCCATTGACAGAGCCGTCGACACCGCCCACACTGTTGTCATCCGTCACAGTGGAGTTTTGTGAGTATACTTCGCGGCCATCCAGATTTTTATTGACAAGATTACCCATCCAAAAGGCCGTTGAACATTTATTCACGGTCAACATACTCTTTACACTGTAAACCAACTTTTCCAAAATGGACTTGGCAGTTGGCACGAGTTTTGTCATTGCCATGTCTTTCTTTTCCGAGCTGTCAACGCACACGGAGTTGAGGTAGCGCGTGGTGCTCTGCATGAGCTTGAGAACTCCAATGACATCTTCGCGCTGGTAGCGCAGGTTTTGCTCCAGTATGGGCATGCCTGAGGTCAGGAAAGTGCGCAGCAACATTGGCATCATCCGCATATAGACCAACAGCAAGCTGCGAATCCTCATAGTCTGACACACGCGCATGATTCGCTCCGTATTGCGAGCCACCTGCACCCAAACTTGAAACTTGCGCTGATGCGGTCCGGCAGTTGACCTGATCCCGCGGGTTATTCCGCTGAATAATTTTGAGATCAAGTGGTGTATGTTGGAGCGATTGATGGTGGGAAACTGCTCGAGTGTGTCCTGGGATGTCTCTAAATTCGCAGCCTCCTCTGGCAGCCAGCTCATCACGGCTGACACCGCGTGCAGGGGATTTGGTTCGTGATCCATCCAGTTTTTCAACAGACTCACGATTGCCGATCTGTAGGGCGCACCCGTGTGACGGTCGTCTGGCCACGATGAGGCCAAAAAATTGTAGGCCATTGTTGCCTGTCTGGCTTTGCTCTCTTGTGTAAATCTTGACGAGTGTTTCATCAGTGTTTTACACAATTCTACAAGGCCTGAAGCTGTCGGCAGATCTGTTGCGATGCCTATCATTGACTCGAAATATTTGTACGATTCGGCGACCAACTCCTTGAACGTTCCCAGTGATAAACTTGACGGCGATGACTGTGCCGCGATAATTTTCAGTCCTTTCTGCAGCAATCCCGTCTGTTCCAAGTTTTTCCAGCTGAAAATTGCCTGCAGTAGACGTAGAATCAAACCAACCGCATGCTTGTTTTGATTATTATTCGTGTCTGTGCGGAGTTCATTCACGATAACTTGAAGTTTTGCAAAAATCTTTGGCAGAAGTTTAATCAAACCACTCACAAATGTCACGTCGGCCGAGTCACTCTCAAAAACTCCAAGTATTTCTTTTATTATGAAGCAAACTTGACCAACAGATGCTGTGGCATCATACTCGGGATCATTTTCGTCGGTTTCCACGTCGAGAAAGTGAAGAATGCGAGCATCTAGTCGACGGAAATATATGGGATTTTTCGTGCTTAGTAGCATGCCGTTTTCCCATGATTCCCACTCGGGAATGGTGACGGATCGGTCGACAGTGCCGCTGGCGCGTTTGCCCTTTCGCCCAGGTTTTTTATCAACTTTGTTCAACGGCGGCGGTGGGACACGATGGAAGTAGCACGGCGGTGGCTGGTATCGCGGCTCGGCATACATCAACAGTGTGCTCAATTGTCCCTGCAACTCCATTACATTGTCCAGACGTTTGGACGCCTTTTTCTGAATGTTAGGATCCGGCTCAGCAACAAAAGTATTGACCAATTCACGACACCAGTTGATGCAGTAGAACATCATATCGAGAGTCTCGGCGTCGGCAGTCTCCATGTCTGTTGGCATGAGCATTGGGCTGCCAAGAAGGTCGCTAATGTCGCCCAATTCTTTGTGGCGGTATTCCAAACATATCTTGAGGAGTCTAAGCAACGCTGCTAGCACGGCACCAGACTTGGCTTTCGTAAAGTAAACGATTGCAAGTGAGTTTTCAGGTTGAGTGAGTGATTTTTCCGGATCTAAATTGTATATTGGTGTGATATCGCCGACATACTCATTTTTAGCGCAGGTAAACCCGTTCACCAATTCGTCATAGAGAGCTTCGTACACGCAGTTGAGGAATTTCTCATCAATCCCGACCGTTAACGGGATTATATCGCCGAGTTTGTCGTAAAATAGGCCCTGACAACGTGGGTAGCCCTTAACATTGGATTGCACACGATGGAATAAATCGAGGGCTTTCTGAGGATTGTTTCCGTTCACTGCCATGTGTTTTATTGCCATCACAGCCCCTACGACACCTTTGCACTTTACTGTCGTCTCCATGCTCGCCAGTTGCTTCGACATCATCATAGACAAGTCGTCCCGTAGCGGGTGTGATCCCGTTTCGTTTGTCGTGCACAGCGCGTACAGCACGTTGTTCAGTGTTGTCACCTCCGCCAAGTCAAACATGACAATTTTCTCGATCAATGATCTCAGGTAATTTGCGTGACTCTGAAGATATTTACGCTCCTCTTCCGCTTCCGTCATTCGACGCAGGATATCCAGAGCGTTCTTTGCTGTCTCGTTGTTGTTACCCATGATTAGCATCAATTTCTCAATTATTTCCTGTTGCTTCATGGTCAATTCGAGGTCGTTGAGCGCGTGGAACTGCCCTCGGATCCAGTTACTGGCAAATTTTATCAACATTGGATCGTCAGACTTTAAGAGATTTGTCGCCATCAGCAGAGCAATTGGCTGCAGGTTTTGAACAACATCACGATAATTTCTGTAGACTGATATTAGTAATTGTTTGTTATAAAAACCCGATTTCGCGTGTTGTTTCAGAACATTTTCCACTCTTTTCTTCCGATTTCCGTCGTAAAGCACGATTAAAATTATTATATCAAGCGGTTTAGCGTCATCGGCTGTTTGCAGAAGCTGAATAGCTGCATTTGCCATTTCTTTTATCCGTGGAATCTTCATTTTCAATATGTTTACAATCAACATTTGATTGGCGAAATACTCCTTATTGTTGACTTCCATTATTGGCTGCAGTTCTAGCTCGCGAATCACTCGCAAAACTTTCATACAGGCTTCGTTGGTCGCGCAGTCATCCAGGCAGAACGCAACTATCGGCGGAATTTTGCTTATGTGACAGCCATTTTGAAGAATTGTCAGCATCTTTTCGTAGAGCTCCTTGCGATACGTATTTCCCAGAGATAAATTTGTAATGCAGTCGAGAATCACCTTTGTGAGCTTGTCGTTAATTTCAATTAAACGACAGAGGATGACGGCAATGATTTCGTGCTGCGTGTCGACAACAATGTCGGGAATAAATGAAATCAGGTATTCCTGAAACCAAATCGGACTCGTCTCCAGCAGGTCCTCGATTTTCGACGTCATTGATATTGGGTCTTGAATTAATCCCAGAAAACGTAGTTTATTGATAAAAGGACAGGCCCAAAGAACGTCTTGATTGGATTGCCTGCAAATTTTAATTCCATTCAATAGCCTGAAGATTTGTTAGATGATTAATTTGCGTTACTTACGATACAATGACTTCCTCATTTAATTTTTGCAATAGACCGTTCAAAATTTCAGTTTGTATTAGAGGAACTTGTAAGAAAATTTGTACGAGGGTTATACTTTTAAGCGAACCCAATTGTCTTCGATCACAATTCCTTATTATCGATGATTTCAATGCAATTTCTAGCGATTCCTTGTTCTGAAGGACATTTTGGTTCCATTCGTCGACTATTTCCGCTTTCGAATAATCCCCATTTGACAAAAGTTTCTGCATTTTTTTCGCAATGAGGAAGGGGTCATTTTCTGAAAGTAAAAAATAGATGAGTAACTGGAATTTGTGGGTTTAATCGAACTGTAATCAAATAATAATACCTATGATAAACTGATCGTCATTTTCGTCCAGTGTTATGCCAGATTCTACGAGAAAACTATGCAATTTCTTGTCTCCAACAATTTTACTTGTCTTGCTGGGCTTTTTGATTCGAGCAGAGAGACTTTTGGGCGGTTTTGGAACGGCGTAAAAGGGGTTTGGATGGTCCTGAGTCGCTTTCGGAGTAGAGATTAACCTTCTCTGCGACGGTGGAATAGCTGGTGCTTCGTTTGGCACGGCGTATGATGTTCCAGGTTGATCTTGAGACGCTGCAGGCACTAAAGACTGCCTCTGTGATGGTGGAATTATCGCGCGCGGCGACTCAGGTGTCCCGCTGCGTAATCTTTTTCGTTTCTTTGGAGTGTTCTCCAGTGATGACGCCGATGATGAACTAAATAGCGGGGAATCCTCCTCTAGCTCATCAATAACTGCAGATCGAACGGGTGAGGATTTTTTACGTGTTGATACATAACTGCTAGTCGACTGCTGTGTTGTTGACTGCGTCGAGTGTGATTCTGATTCGGGAACTATTGTGTTCATTTTTTGACGCAGCAATTCAGTGTTAGACAGCTGTTTCTGACTTTTTTCATGATTTGAACTTCCAAACATATCTTCTGAAACTGTGGAGCTTTGGGAATTGGACGATGCTGTCACTTGTTTGTGTAGCGATTTGCTCCTTTTCCGCTTGTCCATTTTTTAGAGCAGTCGTGGTACTTTGAACACGGATTTTGGCTGCAAAAATTTACTTTTTTATCGATAAAATAAATGAAAAAGTCGTGATACTAATCGGCAAATAAACGCACAATGTTTTGTGTATGTTATAATATTGATGAAAGCGGTATATTCAGCAGTTATCACTATCAATTATGATTTTTATAAGCAAAACGTTGCAGTAGCAACTATGTAGCTAAACAAGTATTTTTTTGCCTTCAATCACAGAGCGGCAGCACTCGTTCACTCGATCTGACTAAAACCCCGTATTTTAAAATGCAGAGAGCTTTTTTACCATGTATGTGTGAGTGAACTGCTGTTTTATCGCTTGTCGATATAATAAATAATTAGGTAACGAAATACTCTCTATACAAACTTTTAAAATCACGATAAATTGTTATAACTCCACTCTATAATTTGTTTTACGAAATATTAAAAAAGGTACTTTCTCGAATAAAATTGAAATATCAATGTTTATATTTAGGGTACATACATACCTATAATAATACATATTATACCTATCGCGTGTCTAAAACCAAAAGAGCTTATCGTCGTCACATTTTACTTATCAATATCCTTTTTTTTTAATGATGCGAATTGAAAAAATTTCATTGAGGACCCTTTTAGCTTTCAACAAATGAAAATCTATACAATATTATTCGCCATGTCGTGAAGGGTTTGGTTGTCGGTTTTAACTATTTATTAATTTTTTTAGTTGTCAAGGAATTAATCATGTATGTATCTTATCCCTTCAGGACGAGGTGTCGTCGGGTAGAAGATCCGATGACCGCCATAATACGGCGGTAACTTCGTAGACCAAAAGGCATCGACTGCAATACAGCATAACATGGCAATAATTACCATACATCCGAAAATTCTCAACGACCCCGTCATTTTTGGCTGAAGACACACTGAAAAATAAATTTACCCATAAAATAATCTCCTCAATACATATTTTTTTAAATATACATGTATATATGTTAGCTGCAGAAATATATGTTTTTTATTAAGTTCACGCGTCTTTTTTAATAAATGTTAATGAACATATGTTCTAAATGAATAACTTCTGACTAAGGTAGAATTTTCCGAAGATCAATTAACTCTCATTCTCTCGGCTAAATTTTCCCCTCACATCACCAAAGACCGAACCTTTCATTTTTGGTAGTGGAAAAAGAATTGACGGACGAGAGAACTATATATAATAGGGATGACAGCTATAGGCTATGATGGGTCGAAAATTTTGCTTTGTGACATCAATTATGTGTGAACATATTAAAGTTTCTTTTAAAATATTTCTAGAAAACATTTCGTTTGAATTCTCTGTCTATACATCGCGTACCAAAAAGTAAAAGGGCGTATAGCTACATGTTAGTAGGGGTCCATGCTACACGGAGAAGAATTTATTCCAGAAATTAGAGTGGTAACACTCTAACGCGGGTCTATAAGTCCGAATATCAAATTTTCGTGTGTATTTGATTAAAAAAATGGACTAGTAAAATAAATTTTTAGAATGGCCACTCTAAATTACTTCCTTTTTTCTCGACTAAAGTCGCATTCAGTTGCATTAGATTGCGACCGAACAGAATACTAGACTCGATAAACTTATTTTTAAAGTGGCCACTCGAAGCCGTTGGTTTTCTCAATGAAAATCTGGCAAGATGTTTTTTTTTGTATGTACATGACCAAATTTTAGTGTGGTCACTCTAATTTTCAAACTCTAATTTCCAATTTTTAAACTCTAAGTTTCAAACAAAAAAAAATTAAAATAATAAGCAGAAGATGGCGAAACACTCGCTCCTTGTCTAATGCGTTAAGCAGTGTCTCGCCATCCTTTTTTTCTTTCTTTATGTTGTCACGTGATGTCCTCATGCAGTTGGATTAGTGGGACATTTTTCTTTGTGCGCACAAAACGTTCAGACGTTGTCTGTAAACGTTGTGGAAAATCGTGATAATTTTTGAACGTGAAAAGTGCATTGATATACCAGTGAAGTTTTAATGAAACGCGATTCATGATGGCATCTATCGGTGTGAAAAATGTGCCCAACGGAATTGAAACGGTAGAAATTATTTAGACATTTTCATTCATCGGCATTAGAAACGCGATTCATGATGGCATCTATCGGTGTGAAAAATGTGCCCAACGGAATTGAAACGGTAGAAATTATTTAGACATTTTCATTCATCGGCATTTTTTAATTGTGTCAACGATCGAGAATATATCATTTTACGAAGTTTATGACATTCGTTTCCATTTATATTTTATAATAATAGAAATAAGTATGGATTTCAGTTACATGAAGAAGTGTTTGGACTAACTAACTATAATAATATAATCGTCCAGGTAAAT